>VONZ01002538.1:0-47135 GCA_012976165.1 Labeo catla
GGTCAACCGTTTGCCTTTAAACTCTCTGGAGGCTGCGCCTCCAGGAGGTCCATGAACCAATGGTAACTTTCACCTTTGGAGAGAAAGTTTATGACTCTTTGTCCGTGAGCATGGTATTTTGCATATGTAATTCGACTGGGTGTTGATGCAAAAACTACTAGGTTTCTTAAAACACTAATATGTTGCATAGGTATCAACATCTAATTTACACCATCTTTTAGATCATCAACATACGAATTAAAAGAGACCAAAAATGACATAGGTGCTTTATACAACTAGTCATCTATCATAACGCATGCATAAAACAGTAGAAAGACAAATAAAAATACAACAGACAAAATTAAAATACAATGCAGTAATACTGTACACACTGACCTGGGCTATGTGTGATAGGAAGGTCAAAGAAAGGTTTGTCTGGGAATGAATAGGAAAGAGTCTATAGGCATTGTGTCTTTCCTATGGCAAATGTAGCATGGGCAGATGTGCATTCCTTGAAGCAATAAAACCTCTTATCAGATAGTCACCGTGGCAACTAAGCCCTTTTGGGGTGTTCGTTGCTTTTGGGGGTTGTCTTCAAAACTCCAGCATATAGCTGGGTTGTTGGTTTTAAAGATTATTTGTTAAATGTGACAAATAACTGTATGTCTGATTGGTCCAGATGCTACACTTCAAACTGCCCTCTCACCTGTATTGGTGTGTTGCTTGGTCCACACAGCTTTTTCGTTGGCGGGCTGAGAACCCCATGGCTCCTCTTTGAGTACAAGCTCTCTGGGATGGCTGTTACCGCAGCTCCAGTGTCTAGCTTGAAAATAATTTGTTCACCATTAAGTGTGATGGGCTTTTGCCAGACATCAGTTGAATTCTCTGACTTTACAGCTCCCAAGAACACAGTCTCAATGCTCTCTGTCAGATCACGCTGATATATTTTATCCATTCTTTTTTTTTGTTTTACAGACTGCTGCAAAGTGACCTTTTTTCTTGCACTTTCTACACTCAGCCTCCCTTGCTGGACAGTTGTTCAGTGAGTGTGTTTGTGGCTTTCCACATCTGCCACAACCCTTGCTTGCATCATGGTATCTTGTAAAGTCTGGTCACCTTTGTGGTCCTTTTTGTGCATGTTTTGGTTTGACTTTATATTTTAACATGTCCATGTTTACCTCATTTGAGTCCCCACTTGCTTGTCTTAAGACTGTCTGCTGTTTTTTTATTTCTTCACTTTGTCTTATTTTTGTGATGGCTTTACTAAGTGTGAGTTCAGGATCCAACTGTAACCTCTCTGACAGTCTGTGATCTCTAATTCCAACTACCAGTCTATCTCTTATCATTTCCTCTTGAAGGACTCCATACTGGCAGTTTTCTGCTAGTTTATGAACTGCAGTAATGAACATTTCAGCGGACTCTCCCGGTTCTTGGCACCTCTTGTTAAATTTAGCCCTCTCATAGATAACATTGTGCTTGCAAACAAAGTGTTTCTCGAACGCTTCTTTAACTTTGTCATATTCTTTCCTGTCTGCTTCAGACAAAGCCAGCGTACACATGATATCGTCAGCTTTATCTCCCATTGTGTAGATAAGCGAATTAACTTGATATTCCTGACTTAGTCGAAATGTTCAGGCGGGCTTATTGAGAACAATGTATCCATCTTAAATACCTTGGTGCTGATTTCTGTTGAATTTTCTCTGTTCCGTGTTTTTAATCTTCCCAAGGCTCACTCACACTCTGTGTCTGTGTCTTGCAGCTTCGTGTTGCCCATGCTCTATCCAGACTTTTTTTTTTCTCTTAAAGGTGCTCTCAACCTCTCGCTACACTGGTGCGGATGACTGTCATCACTTGGAAAGCGAGGTAAGTCCAATTCTGACACCATGTTGTGGATTTAGAAAGGAACGGACAGGACACAACGTGCTCGTTCATGCAGCTTTAATGAACTGGTAACTCTTTGCTTCCGCGCCTGCGCATGCGCACATTACACATCCAAACATGCTACTACTACAGTATGCTCGAATTAGACGTAACAGGTGACATTTAGTAGAACCGCCCATGATTGTGGTTTCACCTAGGTCCTTTAGTGAAGTATAAACTCCCCTTCTTCACTGAGTTTCTTAATTTTTTTTTAGTCAACGTGATTGTAAAAACCCAGCCAACATGTATATGTGGGGCCCACATGGTTTCTGCTGGGTCTACATGGGTACCAAGTGGGCATGGTCCCAAAATAGGCATCTTATCTGGGGCCCACTTGGGTCAGCTAAGTAGGTCCCACACGGGCAAAAACAGATGGGCTCCCTATGTGGGACCTAGTTGGGTCCCAAATGGGAAATGAGTGCTTGGGCTCGAAATGGGCAACACAAATGGGGCCCATATGAGTTTAACAAATGGGTTAGACATGGACAAACACAATTAATCCCATATAGGCTACCTACACTGGCCCAAGGTAGTACCCACATAGGCCACCTCTATATGGGCTCAGAATGGGGAAACACATATGGGGCCCTCTTGGTCAAACCATATGGGTCAAATATGGGCAGACACAATCAGTCCCATATAGGCTGCCTACATGGGCCCAAGGTAGTACCCACAAAGGCTACTTCTATATGGGTTCTGATTGGGGAAACCCATATGGGGCCCTCTTGGTCAAACCATATGGGTAAAAAATGGGCAGACACAATCAGTCCCATATAGGCTGCCTACATGGGCCCAAGGTAGTACCCACAAAGGCTACCTCTATATGGGTTCTGAATGGGGAAACACATATGGGGCCCTCTTGCTCAAACCATATGGGTAAAACATGGGCAAACACAATTAGTCTCATATAGGCTGCCTACATGGGCCCAAGGTAGTACCCACAAAGGCTACCTCTATATGGGTTCTGAAAGGGGAAACCCATATGGGGCCCTCTTGGTCAAACCATATGGGTAAAACATGGGCAGACACAATCAGTCCCATATAGGCTTCCTACATGGGCCCAAGGTAGTACCCACAAAGGCTACCTCTATATGGGTTCTGAATGGGGAAACACATATGGGGCCCTCTTGGTCAAACCATATGGGTAAAAAATGGGCAGACACAATCAGTCCCATATAGGCTGCCTACATGGGCCCAAGGTAGTACCCACAAAGGCTACCTCTATATGGGTTCTGAACGGGGAAACACATATGGGGCCCTCTTGCTCAAACCATATGGGTAAAAAATGGGCAGACACAATCAGTCCCATATAGGCTGCCTGCATGGGCCCAAGGTAGTACCCACAAATGCTACCTCTATATGGGTTCTGAATGGGGAAACACATATGGGGCCCTCTTGGTCAAACCATATGGGTAGAACATGGGTAAACACAATCAATCCCATATGAGCTGCCTACATGGGCCCAAGGTAGTACCCACATAAGTAATCTTTGTATGGGTTCTGAACAGTGAAAGACGTGTAGGGCCCTCTTGCCAAACTATATGGGTCAGACATGGGCATACACAATCAGTCCTTTATAGGTTGGCTACATGGGCTCAAGGTAGTACCCACATGGGTAATCACTGTATGGGTTGTGAATGGGGAAATACATATGGGGTGGTGATCTTCCCATTACTAATATGTGGTAGGGTGACCAAACGTGCCGCTTTCTGGGGACATATTCTGCACAGGATTTCTATATTGCTTAAATTAACCAGGTTGGTTGCTTCATCATCCAGGATCATTGCATGACAACAAAGTACCGCGAGAATGATTCGAAAGGATGGAGCATCAGCTCTGCTCTGCATAGCTCTTGCAGTACTTTGATGTCGTACAATAATCAATCAGCACAGTGAAAACAACCAACACCTGGTTATTTTAGGCAATTTAGAAATCATGTGCTGAATGTGTCCCCAGGTAGTGCCATGTCTGGTCAAACAAATAGGGGACCCTCTTGGGTAAGACATGAGCAAACATAATCAGCCCCATATAGGCTGACTGCATGGGCCCTAGGTAGTACACATATAGGTACTAGGTGGAGGTTGGGATCTATGTGGGTACAGTATTGACCTTATTCACCATTTTTAAAATATTGTCTTTGAACGTCCATTTGTGTGGTAGCATGGCATTTCTGTCTAAGTAATTTAGCTGGTAAAGTGGATTTAGAGTTAACAAAAGTTATTGTAAACACTGTAATGTTTAAAGCAAATGTCTTAACAAATGTCAGTGGACAGACAGAAGAAAGACAGAATGGACATTTATGTTTCTGATGGGAAAAATCCAATGTATATCCAGAAATCGTATTTGCAGCATATGATACAGGGGTTCAGAATAAAGTGCTGTTTCATTCAGTTAGCATATTGTGTTTTGTGTTCAGTTTTCTTTTTGAACCAACAGTACAGACTTTTCTTTTCAGTCTAGTCGGCACATGACCGACCTTCAAAGATGAAATATGATTGAAATAATGTCAGCTGCTGTTTTAACATTGACACAAATTGATAATGTAAAATGCTAAATCATTCAAATTTGTTTTTAACAAAAAAAATCTTTAAAAAATAAATAAATAAAAATAATAATAATAATAACAGATCTGTATGTTGAATAAATGTCATGTCTATAACAAGAAATATCTGGCTTTTGAATAATTATGATTATTAACATTTTATTTATTAGCATTTTACGATATTTTGATCAAAACACCTCTTCAAAATCCAAATGTATATGTATAATTTTAATTATTAGCATTAGTAACAATAATTATAATAGATACAGTTTTAATCTCAAAAGAGCAGTGAGATTCTGTGTGGACTTTTACATATCACTATTACATTTTTATTCATACACTGTCATGAAAACACTGTTTGACCAATTAATCAAATAATACTAAATACACACACGTTTGTTAAAAAAAAAAAAAGTTTATTTTCCATTACCAATCTGAAACAATTTCTATTGGTTGTTTCACCTGTTGCTTTCATCAGGATTGGTTAATCTGACTGTCATTCACGAAACTGGCCAATGACAGCCTCGCGCGCCTTTTTGCTAGTGCAGTTTGAAAATATACTAATCAGTTTGGTGATATGCTGCTACTGATCCGCAAGATTACGCGCTCAGTTCCTGATTATGTTCCTGAACACAGAAGAAGGGGCAGACTGGATGTGTGAGATCGCGAAAACATATGACGATGTCAGGTAACAAAACATTTTTCAGTCAAACCATCATAAAGTTATGATTTGTACCCACAATTAATTAATGTGAGTGAGAGGAAATTAAAGGGAGAGGCTAATCGCGATTAGCATATTAGCGCGCTGGCATATTAGCACGTATTTCAGTGTAAATTAGTGTTTGACCCTGGTGAAAAAAGTTTATGCTGGTCCTTGACCAGCAAAAACCAGCAAAGGACCAGCATAAACCAGCATCAAAACCTACCTAACCAGCATCCCAGCATCAAAACATACCTAACCAGCATATGCTGGTTTTTTCACCAGGGGAAGTTGGTGTGTGTTTGTGTGTATTAATGTTTAGTTTAAAACTCAAACTCATGAGAAGTAAAGGAGCACTGGAATAAGTGAAGTGAGTGATTAAACTCTAATTCACACTCGAAAACACTGGAATATATAAGAGAGTTGAGAGTGTTGTATGAGAGTGTTATGTTTTTGTAGATGACAGTTTCAAATACTGATAACTTCTAATGATAAGATATTGATTCACATTTTTAGATCAAGCACACGTTTTTCAGGGAAAACAGGCACCCAATACAGAGACTACAGTAAAATGTTAGTCAGTTTTACCCACTGTTTCCAGACCTGAACTGTGATTATAATCATTATAAGTACATTTGTAACACATTTCCTCCACTGGTGATAGAAAATCTGAGTAACTTTTTTCCCTGTTTTTCCCTGTTTTCCCTTTTTCTGAGGTGGCACAAAGAAAAGGAAATAGAACTTGTCACCATCTTCAGTCCTTTATTTTATTCACTGGAGAACATCACAGCCTTCAGATGTGTCATATCAGGATAAATGCAACTGCAGGTAAAATTATATTATGGTAGATTTAATTGGGGTGTACAATTTTTTTAAGATACAGCTTTTTTAAGATACAGTTGTATTTACCTTGCTATGATATCTATGGGAAGAGTCCATTTTTTTGTGAATCCTCTTTGTCTTTCTTTTGGGGATTCACATTTTTCTGATGGTATTGTTATGCATTAGGTTCATGTTTCAATCATAACTAACAGTTTCAAAGCTGACAGTTTGTTTATGTTGCCTAAATGGCTTATAATGGCAGATTTCAGTACAATTTAAATATGTTTTGTTTAAGATTGTAAAGGAATGGTAAAAAAAAGAAATTATTCTTTTTAAGGACTCGTTGGGCCCACCCCACTACAGATTCAGCAAGGATCCAGCTGATCACTGCCAATTTGAAGGAGGATTGTCCTTTATCTGCTACATTGCACTCTCACATCTGGTATGGATTCACTGACTTTTTGTAATGTGTGAGATGTTTTGATTTTAGTAAATGTAGTGATTTTACTTAATTTTATTCTACATAATTTTCTTAAAAGGAACGTTCACCCCAAAATGAAAGTTCTGGCATCATTTACCTTTCATCACCCTTATGTTTGTCCAAACCTGTATGAATTTCTTTCTTCTGTTGAAGACAAAAAGATTTTTTGAAGAATGTTGATAATCAAACAGTTCATAGTAGCCAATAACTTTCATAGTAGGAAAAAAAATATTATGGAAATCATTGGGGCCCGTCAACTGTCTAGTTACCAATGTTTGGAACAACATAAGGGTGAATAAATGATGACAATTTTCATTTCTGAGTGAACTATACCTTTAATACAATGTATAGTTATGATTCTGAATTAAAAGTGTAATGTTTCTCTTCAAATATTATCATAAATAGATAGAGACACATATATTATCAGAAATTAGAGCAGCACGATTAATCAATTAAAGATCATAATCTCGAATCTCATAATCCAAACCCCACTTAATCTTATTCGTAAATGACTAACACCGTGTCTAAAACAGAGGTGACACTTGTCATGGCGTGACAGCTAAAGTCTGTCTACACTAGATGTGGCCAAGCGACCATTGAAAATCATTTAAAGGCGTCATCGGATGCAAAACCTATTTTTACAAGTTTGAACATAAATGTGTGTTGACAGTGTGTGTACACAACCACCCCATAATGATATAAATTCACACAGTGGAATTTTTTTAATCTTAATATGGGAAAAATCCAATGTAATCCAAGTAATATGCCTTTTTTCAAATAAGGTCATTGTCAGTGTCTTGTCGGTGGATGTCACACCGACCAAGGCCGCTCCCATGATAGTTGATTGACATGACAGTCTTATCTTAAACCCACCCTAACTGAGCCGAGTGAGCGCTGAGAACAGTCCGACCACCATTTTTGTTTCGACTCCAGTGCAGGGGAAGACAAGACTATCTCCGATTGAGTGATTGAGGTGTTCTATTGTTGGATGCAGTAATGCACATAGTAGCACTCATCATTTACTCCCGACATCTGAGATGCAGAGGATTAACATTACTTTTGTTTTTGAAGGAAATTTGCCCGGCAGCCTAAATAAATGTGTCTATGTTCACGCGAATCATTTGTAATCTAGTTTCACCTACAGCAGAAGCGAGTATATGGGTGTTTTTTATGCATCTTTGCAATTCGCCTTTTCTTAATAATGTGCTAGTTAGCAAGTTTTGCGGTTAAATGCGGCTAAAGTAAACATTACTGATCGTCACCCCACAGGAGATAGAGGCGGGGTGGCAGAGCTCATTAGCGTTTAAAGGAACATGGAACAGAATGGCTCCCTCTAAAAAGGGCTGATGGTAAAATGGGTGGGTTTTTTTTTACACTACCACTGAGAAATTTTAACCAAAGTATGTTAAAGACTTCTCATTAAGACCCTAAAGAATCATATAAACTTGTGGAAATTGGGCACCCAATGACCCCTTTAAACTTTGTCAGTACATCATAAATAAAACGAGGCATCAGTTTGCCAGCTGGGATTTATTGTGTCGTGCCACGCCGTGCCGTGCCGTGCCGCCGCGCAGTGCCGCGCCGCGCCGCATCCAGTATAGAAAGTACACTAGGTGCATTTCAAAATTTTAGTTTGGATATAATCACTGATGTCTACAGTAGCTATCAAAATAGAGCAAATCATTTGAAACAAAGTTGACAATTCAGATAAAGATTATATCAGTGACGTTACACCAGTAGGTGCTGACAAGTGACTGTTAAACACATGTATTTGTCATTGAATCATTCAAGAGATTCATTAAAAAAACACAGATTCATCCAGTAATGAGACGACATATATTCATGAGTCATTTAATCATTAATTCATACAGTTAAAAAAAAAACAAAATCATTCAAGATTAAACATTTTAAATAGACTCCAGTCATAGTATTTCTAGTTCAGAACTTACACTTACACTAGTAAATTACACTTTATTTTTAGTTCAATGTTCAGAATCTTGATATCTGTTTGAATCTAAACAAAAATGGGATTCTCTATATATCCAGAATCATGCAGCTCTAATTTAAGTTATTAAAACTGAGACTCTTAAAGGAATAGTTGACAAAAACAAAAAAAATCTGTCGTCATTTACTCGCCCTTGAGTTGAGTAAAAGTTATTATTTTGTAGTATTTTAACATGTGTAAGTAACATAATATTTCACGTTTACTAAACACATTGTAGAAAGGTTATTGGAATAGCCTGTAAACAAGCACCTTTGCTGTTACTCTGTTGTTTTCCTTACTGTAGTGGAGCGCAGCATCTTCATACCTCATCTTCCTGAAAAATTTAAAAATGTCCTATTTTTAAATATATTTGTTTTGCAGAGGCTGTTAAGAAGACTGCACTGATGTCAAAGATCAGCCAGCAAGAATCTGAGAGGGAACTCTCAAAATGGTTTACTGGGACAAGAGACAGAGGAGGATTGAGGGTGTCTAGAATGCACAAATGTCTGTCTGCAGTGTAAGCAGTACTGAAAAATGTATAGTTGCTGCTGCTGTTTCTTACTGTCTCTGTTTTCTATGTGCAAATGTTCAAAGCTTTCAGTAAATACTGGTTCAAATACAAGTTCAAAATGTTTGTTAACTTTAACAATTAAATGATTTTAACAGTTAGGTATCAGAATATAGCATATGATGGGTAGTTTCAATAAAATTGAAATTTGAAAAGATTTCAATCTCACTGTGTACTGCTGAATGCTAATGCTTTAAAACTTTAAAACTTTTTTTAATCCCACTTGCAAGCCATACTTTATCCCATGTAGTTCCCACATAGAGTTTGAAGATGGGACCTAGGTAGGTTTTGTGTGTGTTTCATAGTTGGGCCCCACCTTAAACCCAGTGAAATCCTAAATAAAACCCACATTGGTAAATTGCATGGGGCCAACATGGAACCCGTGGACAAACCCATGTAAAACCCATATATTAAATGGAACCCAGATGGGTTTTGCATATGTTCCCTAGATGGGCCCCACCTAAAGCCCAGTGAAATCCTACATAAAACCCACATTGGATAAGTTGCATGGGGCCAACATGGAACCCATGGACAAACCCATGTAAAACCCATATTTAGATAGAACCCAGATGGGTCTTGCATATGATCCCTAGATGGGCCCCACCTAAAGCCCAGGTAAATCCTGCATAAAACCCACATGGGTATGTTGCATGGGGCCAACATGGAACCCATGGACAAACCCACTTAAAACCCATATTTCAGCCCATGTAGTAAAGATGGGGCCAAGATGGGTCTTTCGCATGTTGCCCAGTTGGGGCCCACTTGTTGGCAAGTGTAATCCCACATGAAACCCATGTGGGCAGTTGGCATGGGGCCATTATGGAACCCACGGACAATCCCATATAGAGCCCATTTTTCAGCCCATGTCAAACCCACATGGGCCCCACAATCAAATGTTAGCTGGGTTAAAGCTGGGACCAAGATGGGTCTTGTGCATGTTGCCCAGTTGGGTCCCACTTTGTGACAAGTTCAATCCTATATGAAATCCACGTGGGCAGTTAACATGGGGCCATTACGGAACCCGCGGACAATCCTATATGGGGCCCATTTTTCAGCCCAGTTCATACCCATATGGGCCCCACATACAAATGTTGGCTGGGAATAACTGTGGATATGTTAGGATATGGTAAAGGACTTGGAAAAGGAGGCGCTAAGCATCACCGAAAAGTTCTTTGTGACAACATCCAGGAAATCACTAAACCAGCAATTCGGCTTCTTGCTCGCCGTGGCGGTGTTAAGCGTATTTCCGATCTGATCTATGATGAAACCCGCGGTGTGTTGAAGGTCATGCTGTGACTTACACTGAACACGCTAAGAGAAAGACCATTACCGCCATGGATGTTGTATATGCTCTGAAACGACAGGGAAACCTTGTATGGTTTCAGAGGTTGAGTTATATCTGGAAACAAAAACGCAAACCCCAACGGCTCATTTAAGAGCCACCCACCCTTTCGCACAAAGAGCAAGTTTCTGAATGGTGTAAGTAACTATGATTTGTTAAATAAACACAATGTGTATATCACTTTAAGTTATTGCAGTCATTGGTCAAGCTTAATAAGTTTGCAGTAAACCAACATTTTGAGGTTAAAATGTTAATATATATTCTTATTGTAATATTAATTAAACATGAAAATAAAACTGAGTAATCCGTGGTTATTATATTGCAATAATACATTTTACCCATAGATTGTAAAAAACATGGACGTAGTGTCTGTGACGTCACCCGTAGGTTTCTGAAGAGCATTTTTGAAGCTCTTAGCGGGCGGGAGTCGGCCGTCGCCAACGTGGAATCACGTCACTGCACGTCACTCCCGGATAATCAAAAATGGGCAAATAGGCGGGACGCGGGTGGAGCTGGTTGCTGAAACCATGCAACCATGCAGCCTAGTGCGACGGTGGTGACAGCAGCAGCAATCCACCTGTCATTTAAGTGGCCATGCCCTAAATTGTGCAGAATTTTAAGGCTTAATATAAATTAAAGGGATGAGTTATAAAAAAAATTCACCCCCCTCAGAGTTGACATGAAGGGCAAAATTAGATATATATATCAAAACCAGGCTGTAAACATATTTTTTTTTTCTGTGAAGTTGGGCATGTTAACATGGGGAGTCTATGGGATTGACTCCCTTTTGCAGCCAGTCTCTAGCGGCCAGTCGATGAATTGCAATTTTAGTCACATCCGTGTTGGCTTCAAGAGGGAGACCGAGAGGTTGCCTCTTGATTTTACCAAAAAAAAAAAAAACAAATGCGGGAAAATCAAACAAAGGAACTGAAACTGATGGTGGATGGTAATTGTCAAGCATGAGGCGATGGGAGGGATTTACATTTTGAAGCCCCTGAATGGCTTTATTGTGGCCAATGAAATCATTCTGTGGGTTGGTCCATGGAAATACAGCAATCACAGACTGCCGTTTTCTCTTTTAAATTTAGCATAGGGCCGTGTATAAAAGCACATGAAGTACTGCTCACTGCAGAACCAAATGGCTTCCAGCTTCCCCTCTCTGGATGTCCAGTTCCACCTCTGTGTGAACTAATGGGTGGAGTTATGTTTAGGATAGGGTAAGGGGTAGAGTTATGGTGTGGTTAGGTTTCTATCTCCACCCATTACCTTCAGCGAGGGAGAGCTAGAGCTCCAGCTCCTCCCATTTGACTCTGCAGCGAGCACCCTCTCCCTTCTAGCCCAAAACCTTGAATTTGGATACATGTCATTTTTTGACAAAATAACTTGTGAGATGTGTGATATTCCATCACGTAAGCAAAGTGAACAGCGTTTACAATGTGTTTGGTTTCATTTCTTTGACATGTTTCTATGTGTAGCCTGTTTGTAGCCAAGATTTAGGATAAACTGAGGAGTTTCTACATCTGCAAAAAGCTGTTGGAAATGAGGAGATCTGGACAGCAATGGTGTAACAAACAAAACAAAACAAAACAAACAAACAAACAAAAAAACACTCTCCAAAACAACATTTCCTCACTAGAGCTCTACTCTTTGACAAAGTCAATCATTTATTTTAACTATAATATTGAATTTATGACTGAACAATGGCTTGTTACATACAGAGAAAGCATGAGCTAATTGGATAGAATATCTTTGTTATTGTACAAGTACAATAACATTTAGTTTGAAACTTACAAATTGACACTAAAGCTCAAAAATACAAATTATTTCAAATTGCAATATAAAATTTTCAATTATAAAAAGTTTGCAGCAGTATTAAAATAGTGCAAATAGCTTAGATGTGCAATGCAGCATTAAAACCTAACCGGTACAGTCAGAAAACATAATGTAATTAAAACAAGGGATGAATTTATTATTTCATGTACATTTGAGGTTAATGTGTGTACTGGGCTACATTTTAGTTACAGCAGCATCACTGTGTTGTTATGAAATTAGCTGTGCCAGACAATTTTGGACACTTTTACACTGATGCATATAATGCTATCTGCCTGAAATTGGCATGTGTTATTCAGGTGTCAAAGTTGTGCAGAACTGAAGGAAGAAACCTCAAAGACAGTGCCAAAAGGATGCTGGAAAGGTGAAGTCTTCAAAATGTGCCACATTCAAACATTGTGGTGTCAGTACTTAAAGTGCCTCTATTATGCCATTTTAAAGGTTGCTAATATTGTTTTAATAGATTCACAAAGCAGGTTTACATGTATGCAAGGTCAAAAAACACTATTTAATTGTGATTTAATTTTACCCCATTTCTAAATGATTCATAAACGACTCGTGTGAAGCAGTTCGAAGAATCAGTTTCTCTAAACCCCTCCTTTCCGTGAGCCCTCACTGCTGTGATTGGTCAGATGGCGCAGTCCTTTATGATTGGTCTACCGCGTACACCGTGTCGGAGAACGAAACGCCCATTGCTATAACTGACTGACAGCCCTGGATACTTGTCAATACATAGAAAAGAAGGCATTGATTTTACCATACCAATTCGAGCTAGAGTCTGATGATGAAGCGGCTGAAGTGGCTGATCGACAAGTTAACCTTGGAAAGTGCTCGCAATTTGCTTATGTAAGCGAACCAGGCACACCTCTATGTTGTAAACTTCAACATTGTATAATGCATTAAGGCGACTTTCACACCGAATGCGGAAAGCGCTGCGCTGCTGGGTTCAGTGCAGCCCTTCAGAGCGCAGCGGCAAAAGTTCATTTAAACAACTCATCTAAACTTTTTTTTTCTTATTTGGCAGATGCAGTGATGACCAACTTCCCCGTAGCAACAGAGCTGTATTTGAGGAATGCAGTTGGGAAACATTTTATACAACAACAACAACAAAAAAGTATATTTCCTTTGAGTTCACTGTTGGTTGTTTTATTTGTTAAAATAAGTAAACCAAAAAAAATATTTTTTTCTTTTGTTTTTAAATTGGCATTTATCTGCAATATTTTAATGTTAAGTGTGATAACATGCTCTTGATTTGTATTATTTATTTATTTTAAATATCATAAGGTATTTAAAAAATATATATATACTTTTCATTTTTATGGTTTTTATTATCTTAAGTTGTTAAATTCCATATTTTTTATCATAATATTTATATTTAAGTGTAATGTATTTATAATATTTTATTTTGTCATTAATTCTTTTGCATTTTTATAATTTTGTATTGTTTAAAGTTGTTAATGTTATTTTTCTTAATAAAAGCTGTATATGTAGTTTGTTTGGATGGATGGCCATTTTGTTGTGTTTTAGATGTATATATAGGCGTTCATTAGCTGTCTATTTGATGACTAGTCTATTATTGGGCTATAGTTAGGCGCGTATTAAACTTTCACTGACAGCCCAAATTTTGCCTTGTTTTAGCCTAGACGTCAGGGCTATGTTTGAACGGCTAATAGACGTCTTTTAAACGCAAAATTGCTTGCTGGGAAGCGCAAGAGACCCAGGAAGGAGAGTTATGCTATTTATGTGTACAAAGTCCTGAAGCAGGTTCATCCTGATACTGGAATTTCTTCCAAGGCGATGGGAATCATGAATTCTTTCGTCAACGAAAATAATAGACATGTTTTTTTTTTTTGTTTTTTTTTTAAATCTGTGAATATTTCACAACAGAATATAATTACAGAATAACAGAAGTCATGTGACATTATTAGTAATGAAATTATTAGTTTTTAGTAGTATTTAAAACATAGAAGTTGCTCAGTCTTGTCTCTTTATTAAAGAGGCATAATGAACCTCTAAAATGTATTTTTTTTAACTGCTTTGTTTATCCAGTGTCTTTCAGTGCAGTGAATTTGACTGACACATTAAGAAACTCTTTTTGGAGAGGATGATGAGTCTGGAGGCCTTTTTGTGTGGGGTTTGCTTGTTCTCCATGTGTCAGTTTGGTTTCTCCCACACTCTGATATACAGCACAGGTGAATTAGAGACACTAAATTGTCTATATGAGTGTGAATGTGTGTCTGTTAGTCTTGTGATGGACTGACCATGACCAGAGTGTTTCCCAGCCTTCAGCCTGAGACTCCAGCATCCTGTGACCCTACATGTGGTTTGGAGAATGGATGAAATATCAGTTTGAAGTTTATTCCTCTTGTAGAGGAATTTAGAGTTAAAACCCAAGGGCCAGATATGATGAACAAAGGCAAGGAGTCAGAGATGCAATCAACTGAAGAAAAATTTACTGAAGAAAAATAGTTTGCAGTTTCATCAGCAGAATCAGCTTCAACACTCTCGATGGAGTTCATAGGCCGCTCTGCGTACACTCTCAATACAACAGCAATTATACTCTAACAGTCACTAACTACGTCATTACTTAGAAAAAAAGGATTCTGGTTGGATGAAACATAAACTCCACTCATGGACATATAGTTCGAACCATATCTCCAGTGATTATTAGGTGACAAACGAGATCTGGTCTTAGGATCGATGTGACCCACCGAGAGCATATATCAGCACTTCTTGCGTCACATTGTCTGACGACGTCCATTCTGTCCTGGAGTCAGTTATTCACACACATAGAGAGTACACAATTCCTTCAAGGTTGAGTGGTTCAGATTTGTTCTCTTATCAGGTATTTTCCAAGGCATACAGATAATGAGTGCAGTTTCTCAGAGAGAAACTCAAGATATTATAAATATATAACTTTACTAAATAAACTAAAATCTAAGAGGTTAAATACTTAACTTGATCAATGACCATTCAAAAGGATATATATTGAAGCAGAAGTTGATCTGGGATTCCACTCCTTCACTCTGTTACAGCATACTGAATTTGACCTTCAGCAGATGTAACTGTGAAACACACACAAAACATTTATTTATTTTCACGTTCATTTCATTCTGACACTTTTTGTTTAGCTTCCACTACAGTTATTACTTATGAACCATCTGTTGTAAATATTGATATATAACAGACAAAAAGACTGAGAGTAAAGTC
The DNA here is from genome assembly GCA_012976165.1 of Labeo catla. NCBI lineage: Eukaryota > Metazoa > Chordata > Actinopteri > Cypriniformes > Cyprinidae > Labeo > Labeo catla. The sequence continues at coordinate 15,379 of VONZ01002538.1, forward strand.
ATGTCTGTCAATAAATGTGAATAGTTTGTGGAAAAGAGACTCAGAGAGACAGAAGACAGAAGTTTTACCTCTTGCTCTGTAGCATTTGAACAGCAGCACGATTGTAGACAGCAGATACGGACAAGCTGCCAGAAGAAAACTGAGGATGTTGAAGACAAAAATCTGACCTGAACGTGATGCTGAAAAACAGAAACACAAGCACATTATTGAGAAACATTACAGAGGCCCTAAATACTTTCAAACTGTTTTGAGAGTAAACAAAAAAGCACTGAAATATATAATCTCATCTATAATGTCCCCTTAGCTCTGTATTAGGGGAATAGTTTACCCCACAAAACATAAACTAAACTGAAACAAAATAGGTCTTTGTTTCAAAAAAAAAAAAAAAAAGAAAGAAAAAAAGAAAAGAAAAGAAGACACGGGATTGGTATAAGATTAGAATATATTTTATTCTAATTCTGGGTAACACTTTAGAATACAGATCCATCATTAATGAATAACTACACAGGAACAAATGAATAATGACTATTAACAATCTAGTAACTACTATTGACTAACAAGAAACTCTGATTAACGAATCAGTAAGTCATAGTGCTCAGCTGAACATTGTAATTCACTATTAGCTAATCAGTAACTACTATTTGTTCATATCTCCCAGAGAACTATGTAGCCCAGATTTGGTTTGTGGTTTGTATTTATATATATGTCCAAAACCAGGAAAAAAAACAAAAAAAAACAAAAAAAAAGTTAAATTACAGACCACAAAGGGTTAATAATAATATTACTATTGCTATTTTATATTAAAAATTGGCACATTATCTTATCCACTACAGTGTTTACATTTAAATACCTGCTCGTCTTTTTTTATTTTCCATTACAGAGTTTGCGTTTCACGGGTGGACGGGGTTTACTAGGGACAGCAGCTGCCTGTGAGGACAGAGAAAAAAGAACTGACAATCCGTCCTAGTTCTCCGGAATAAGATAATGCAAATCCAATATTAGGGATGACAGATCATCGTTCTCTTCTGGGGATGCTTATCTAATGGTTGTTTTGATGAACCTATGTTTATTGACCGGGACAACCTCCTCATCTGTGGGAAAAGACGGTGTCCCTGACACTTCAGGACCACATGTATTCTTCACTGTATTTCTTCTCGGCTGAGCTGCAAACTGCCTGTGCTTGCTGCCCTTCGTGCTCGTGGGTTCCCCATCCCATCAGGTCGTGAGTACTTCTAAGAACATGCAAGACAATTCTTGTGTTTTGTTTGCTGTTAAAGTGAAGCGGCCAGTTGTCATTTCCTTGGCCTCCCCGCTCTCAAGCCCCGTCACAGGCCTGCAACAATTGTTTTTGTTTATATTCAGGACAGGGACCGTATGGGTGAGTGGTGGACCCACTTTATTTGACTATAAGGATTTCTACTGATTTCCAGTTTCAGTTTTGACTGGTATAAGGTGAATGTGGGTTCATATTTGAATTGTCTCATTGTGTATCAGACCTGGTTTAACTGGGTTTCAGTTTTTTGCACAAATTTATAGTCCTTTAATCTCTACGGTATATTTGATTTTGCATTTAATAATTTCATTAAAATATATATCCTTGCTCTAATTCCCATTTCTTTGTGTACGTGGATATTTTTGGGTATTTAGCAGAGATAATTGTTTCCGGTTAAGCTTAAATACATTGGTAATAAACAAACATAACACCCAACAATTATTTTAATTTATTAGTGTTTAAATTGAACACAACCCAGGGCCCCATTCCTGTGTGACATTTACCAAAGTAGCTCAGTTACATCCCATAACCATCATAGGAACAGAGGGTCACAACTACTAAGAACTACTATATAAGAACAACATATACATGTTCATAATTAATGTCAATAATGCAAAATGTATAATTAATTCTAAAGTGAAGATCATGGTAACCCACTAGTAATGACTGGGGTATTACCAAATACTTCAAAAGGAATTACTAATTATTTGGATCCGTAAGTGAAGATCATTATAACTCCTTACTAATAACTAATGTCATTAAAAACTATTGCAGTTTTTGTGAGGTTCTGGAGAGTCATACTTCCTATGGCTTTGGTAACACTTTATATGTTATTAGTGGGTTACCATGATCTTTGCTTCAGAATTAATAATACATTTTGCATTATTTACATTAATTATGCACATGTATATAGTAGTTCTTAGTAGTTCTCTGGGAGATAAAAAAAAATAGTAGTTACTGTTTAGCTAATAGTGAACTACCACTTTCAACTGAGCACTATTATTTACTGATTTGTTAATCAGAGTTTCTTGTTAGTTAATAGTTAATATAATGTTAATAGTGCATTAGTAATTTGTTCCTGTGTAGTTATTCACTAATGATGGATCTGTATTTTAAAGTGTTACTAACTCATGTGTATTGAGTCTCTTTCGAGTGCCTTCATGAATATTAGCTGTGATCATAGTGACAGTGACTAAAATAAATATTGAAGATAGAGATGTCCATAACACTGTATGACATTACAGACCTAATTGTCCAGTGTGTTTCTGTTCACTCAGCACAAGTTTACTGATAAAGTGGATTTGAGTACTGAAACTTTTAAGTCACTTCATAAAATTAAGTTACAAAGTACATAAAAAAAAAACCTGAAAGTGCTCTATTTTCACACAATCATTGTGTGCTTAATACACTAAAAAATATATTCTTTAGTACTTCTTAAGATAATCTAAAGTAAGTGTTATACATCTAAGTCTACTTAAATGTGAATATATATATATATATATATATATATATATATATTCAGTTACCACTTATAGTAAACTTACAAGTGTACTACAAGTGTAACTAAATACATTTTTAATAGTACATTAAAAGCACATTTAAGTTCATATTCATGCATGGTGTCCCAAAATATTTGAGTACACTTACATTAAGTTTATCTTATAAAGTAATAAAGAATAATTTTTTGAATATTGAGTACAACATTAGTATGTGAAAATAGAGCACTTTAAGGACATTATGCACCTTTTTTGACCTGGGTTGTCACTCTCAACTGAACTGTTTGTGTCATTATAGCTGTATTCTTAATAAAACAAGCATCAACATTACTGATAAAATGGTGTATATGACATTGGATATTTGTAGAATAGCTTGAATGAAGCTGTGATTTTAGGGTGTTTTCACATATGGTTTGTTTTAAAGGAACCAAACCCAGTTCACTTAAAGTGAACCAGAAAGGGAAGCAGCTGAAATTGACCTCAGTCCTTTTGGTGTTCACAATATAATGGACTCAAAAGAAAACCGGTTCTTTTCGTGGTTCTCTTCAGCACTTAAGTGATACCAGACCCTTTCTTGTTCACACCACGACTTCATAAGAACTCAGAACCCTGCAGCTTTCTGAGCAGCAGTGAAATACTGGAGTTGAACCTAGTGGACAGTGAAGTGGGTGAGGAAGAGCTGGAAATCCCTGATCATGACACCAGTCAAGAGCTTTAACATCACATTTCAGTCCAATTTAAAATGAAAAGGAAACACTATGTACAAAGTTAATTCAACGTCCTTTTTTCCTCAGTTAAAATAGTATTAAAATGTTTCTTTGTTATAACTTTGAGAAAAGTTACTTTTAAAAGTAATGCATTAACAATATTGTGTTACTCCCTAAAAGTAACTAATTACGTTATACTTTTTATGGGAAGTAATGCGTTAAGTTTACTTTTGTGTTACTTTTTAAGTCTGGGCAGAGCTTGCTTGTTTGTTTTTAATATAAGTTCTATATTTGGTTAAATTGGATCACTGAAGGTCAGCAGCAAAAACACTGGTTAATAAAATGGGATAAAATACATAAAGGATATTTGCATTATTTAATATATTTAATTATTGCAGGTTTGCGTCATATTCTGAGCTTCATTTCACTGTTTTTATTCATTTTGAGAAATACTGAATCTGTTTTTTTGTTTTTTTTTTAAGTGAGATGAATTAATGCATGTTCACATTTATTCTAGAACTAAAGTAACATCTTACTCATGTTTTCTCTCAACACAGGGACAGGAGAGCTTTCAATCAGTAAATGTGGAAAAAAGTAACTGCCATTACTTATTTGAAAAAGTAACTTGGATAATTTCTTGTAAATTGCAAATGTAATGCGTTACTTTACAAGTCACTTGAAAAAAGTAATCTGATTAGGTAACTTGAGTTACTTGTAATGTGTTACCACTAACACTGAATATAATAGCGTCAATACTGAATCATTATATTTCTCAGAAACGAGGGGTAAAATTGATGTTTTGAAGTAACAAAACTCACAGCTTCACTGTTTGCAGAATGAGACGCGCAGACGCAATTCACACATGCAACTTTCATCCCTCTCTCTCTCCATAATTAATTAAAATCAATGCTATAATTCATGCATTCAAATACATGTGATTTTACTGCACTACTTCATCTGTGTCTGATTTAAAGTGGACAGAATGATAGAAGAACGCCTCGAGTGTTTTTTTGTTTTTTTTGGCTCCGTCATGCATTAAATACTTTAAGGCACAGTTAGCCGTAGATTACATAAATGACTTTTCAGTGTACTTTTCAAAATTAGTGTTAAAACAGTCGCTCAACAGGGATAGCTAGTATGTTTGCTTAGCATAGCGTCAAACATGACAATTTACTTGAGTTTACTTTTTTTTACTCTTTCTTGAGTCATATTATTTTTCAGTACTTAAGTAGTTTCCTCCTCCCTGTATGTCACATGTGAGAGTGACTGTCTCTCCTCTGAACACACGCTGATCTGGTGTCACCTTCACTACAGGTTTTGGTCTCTCTGTATTAATACACATTTGAGTAAATATTGACTGAAACTGTTATAAACTCAAAACCTCCTTATGAGAAAAAACACTACATTAAATTAAAGATCTGGTTTGCTTTTAGTTTGTATTAATTGCGCCAAAAATATTTGTAAATATTGGTGAAAACTAAATGAAACTTTGATATTCATATACAGTCTACATCTATGTTTTTCCCCCACACATCAACTGCAGACTGTAAAACATTTACATAAATTAGGAGTGTAAAAAGTGTGCTGAATTAATCTTGCAGTTTGCTGATGCCATGTGACAATTTGAATAGTTTATTGTTGCATAATCTGATCACTTTCCATTAAGAAATAAGCAAAATACAATATACTGAGCTGAATTTGGTTTGTGACAGTAGAGTAAGTTTAGGAGGAATGAAATTCAACTCACCCGTTACTTTAGAGCTTGATTGTGATGATTTTGGTCTTTCATCTCTCTGTCCTCTACACCAGTACTGATCCTGATCAGACTCAGTAGCTCCTCTGATAGTGAGAGTGTTATTGTTTACAGTGTAACGATCAGACGTCTGTGACATTACACTGTCTGTGCCTTTATACCACTCATATCTCCAGTCACTGTGAGACTCAATCACACACTTCAGATTGACTGTGTCTCCAGTGAATACAGGACTGTCTGGTGTCACAGTCAGTGTAGATGTGGGTAAATCTGTAAAGAAAAAACAAAACATTAAGTGACTCAAACAGCACTTACAGTTATGTTGTAATATTGTTTTATAAATGTGTTACAAAACTCTGTTGTTTATACATTATTTTATTCATTATCTTTAATAACTTGTAAAATTTGTTGTGTTTTGCTTTTGTCCTGTCATTAGTTTTCTGATCTGAGTGTTTTTGAGGAGGCTCTGGCTCCGTCACGTCCTCAGACAAACACCTCTGACTCTCCATAGAAAGCAGAATGAAGCTCCTGGTGAAGGAGAGCTGAAGACCTCCAACTACAACCTCATATGAGGAGCAACTGAATCTCAATCAACTTCAACAGACTATCTGAAGACTTCATGAACTCATTTAACATCATTATCTGTAAGTCACCTCATTCTCTCTGACTTCAGTACAAAACTCATTGGTAACACTTTAGAATGCAGATCCGTCATTAGTGAATAACTACACAGGAACAAATGACTAATGCACTATTAACATTCTAGTAACTACTATTGACTAACAAGAAACTCTGATTAACGAATCACTAAGTAATAGTGCTCAGTTGAACATAGTAGTTCACTATTAGCTAATCAGTAACTACTATTTGTTCATATCTCCCAGAGAACTATGTAGCCCAGATTTGGTTTGTGGTTTGTATTGGTTTATATGTCCACAACCACAAAAAAACAAAAAAAAAAAAACAAAAAAAAAGTTAAATTACAGACCACCAAGGGTTAATAATAATATTAATATTGCCATTTTATATAAAAAATTTGCACGTTATCTTATCCACTACAATGTTTACATTTAAATACCTGCTCGTCTTTTTTTATTTTCCCATTACCGAGTTTGTGTTTCACGGGTGGGCGGGTTTTACTAGGGAGATCATAGCTGCCCATGAGGAGAGAAAAAAAAGAACTGACAATCCGTCCTAGTTCTCCAGAATAAGATAATGCAAATCCAATATTAGGGATGACTGATCGTCATTCTTTTCTGAGGATGCTTATCTAATGGTTTAAAGGAAACGGACAGTTGTTTTGATGAACCTGTGTTTATTGACCGGGACAACCTCCTCATCTGTGGGAAAAGACGGTGTCCCTGACCCTTCAGGACCACATGTATTCTTCACTGTATTTCTTCTCGGCTGAGCTGCAAACTGTCTGTGCTTGCTGCCCTTCGTGCTCGTGGGTTCCTCATCCCATCAGGTCGTGAGTACTTCTAAGAACATGCAAGACAATTCTTTTGTATTGTTTGCTGTTAAAGTGAAGCAGCCAGTTGTCATTTTCTTGGCCTCCCCGCTCTCAAGCCCCGTCACAGGCCTGCAACGATTGGTTTTGTTTATATTCAGGACAGGGACCGTATGGGTGAGTGGTGGACCCACTTTATTTGACTATAAGGATTTCTACTGATTTCCAGTTTCAGTTTTGACTGGTATAAGGTGAATGTGGGTTCATATTTGAATTGTCTCATTGTGTATCAGACCTGGTTTAACTGGGTTTCAGTTTGCTGCACAAATTTAAAGTCCTCTATTCTCTACGGGATATTTGATTTTGCATTTAATAATTTCATTAAATATATATCCTTGCTCTAATTCCCATTTCTTTGTGTACGTGGATATTTTGGGGGTATTTAGCAGAGATTATTGTTTCCAGTTAAGCTTAAATACATTGGTAATACACAAACATAACACCCAACAATTATTTTAATTTATTAGTGTTTAAATTGAACACAACCCAGGGCCCCATTCCTGTGTGACATTTACCAAAGTAGTTCAGTTACATCCCATAACCATCATAGGAACAGAGGGTTACAACTACTAAGATCTACTATATAAGAACAACATATACATGTTCATAATTAATGTCAATAATGCAAAATGTATAATTAATTCTAAAGTGAAGATCATGGTAACCCACTAGTAATGACTGGGGTATTACCAAATACTTCAAAAGGAATTACTAATTATTTGGATCCGTAAGTGAAGATCATGATAACTCCTTACTAATAACTAATGTCATTAAAAACTATTGCGGTTTTTGTAAGGTTCTGGATAGTTATACTTCCTATGGCTTTAGTGACACTTTATACGTTACTAGTGGGTTACCATGATCTTCACTTTAGAATACAAATCTAAATAATTAGTAATTCCTTTAGAAGGATGTAGTAATTAAGTCATTACTATACAAAACCTTACAAATACCTCAATAGTTTACAATGGTTTCAATCATTACTAGAGAGTTATCATGATCTTGACTTTAGAATAAGGATCCAAATAATCAGTAATTCCTTCTGAAGTATTTAGTATTACCGGAGTCATTACTAGTGGGTTACCATGATCTTTGCTTCAGAATTAATAATACATTTTGCATTATTTACATTAATTATAACATGTATATAGTAGTTCTTAGTAGTTCTCTGGGAGATATAAAAAAAATAGTAGCTAATAGTGAACTACCACTTCCAACTGAGCACTATTATTTACTGATTTGTTAATCAGAGTTTCTTGTTAGTTAATAGTTACTAGAATGTTAATAGTGCATTAGTCATTTGTTCCTGTGTAGTTATTCACTAATGATGGATCTGTATTTTAAAGTGTTACCAACTCATCTGTATTGAGTCTCTTTCGAGTGCCTTCATGAATATTAGCTGTGATCATAGTGACAGTGACTAAAATAAATATTGAAGATAGAGATGTCCATAACACTGTATGACATTACAGACCTAATTGTCCAGTGTGTTTCTGTTCACTCAGCACACGTTTACTGATAAAGTGGATTTGAGTACTGAGACTTTTAAGTCACTTCATAAAATTAAGTTAAAAATTACATAAAAAAACTGAAAGTGCTCTATTTTCACACAAAAATGGTGTGCTTAATATACTAAAACTTATTAAGATAATCTACAGTAAGTGTTATATATCTAAGTGTACTTAAATATGAAATATATATATACAAGAAAAAAAAAATTCGGATAAGCATCAAAACAATCCCCTTACCGTATTGCAGCCAATACAGCGCAGTCAAGAATAACGTGAAGAGGTTGCCAACGTTGCTAAACTGTGGACGAGCTTTTGACTCTTGAATCTGACAAAGCTTCCGTTTTAAGTATGAGTTGACAGCCTTTCATTTGTAACCAAATGTGCACGCTGCTTTTCTGATTTTCCGTGTCTTTTTCCCGTGTCACGTGAAATGTATCCGTTTTGATTCGTTGTTACTAAAGGTGAAACACGTTAAGAAAAAATGAACGATCAGTTGTGGGACTATTTTGTCATAAATCGCATATTATTCCTGAACTTTACCGTCCGTTACTGGCAATGAAATTAGGCTACTGGTTGACATGTCCCGGTAGAGCCCTGCATTGCAGCCCGAGCCCGACGGGCCCCGACTTTTTTACGCCCCTAGGGCCGGACTTCGGGCCAATTTTCACGTCACATTTCAGACGCGGGACGGGCCCTGTTTTAGGCTTCTTCTTATTTTTATATTTTAGACATCCACCAAATATGACATCTCCTCTTTGGATACGCCTTTAGAGAGAAATGCATCCTTAAAGATTACATAATGAAATAGTTTTTGTTTTCGATTTGCTTCATTTCGTTAAGTTATAATTTAAAGCTTTGTATTGATATATGTATAATGTCTGTGAGTTATGTATTCGATGTGTTTCGGTTCATTTTTGTGAAGTGTGTTGAGACTACAGAGAGCGCATCGTTTGTTTTCTTTATTTTAGAAGCACCATTTGCAACGTTTTGTTGATATTGTGAGTGCACACAAATAAAAGTAAACCCTTTACAGTTTGGAATGATGTATTATTCTTACTTTTATCAGCAAAAATGACGGAATATTTAAAATGGTTTCCACTGAAAAAAATGTAAGTGATCGCGCTGGCGCCTCCATGTTCTGCAAAGCGGCTTTAGCTTCCACTCTCCGCACAAATGATTGGATATGCGCCTAACAGCACACATTTATCTAGATTTAACGTTTAAACTAACACTGATTTATACTTAAACTGTTTTATATCTATATATATTTTATTTTAGGCAAGTCATTATGATTTCAGAAAGCAAAATTGATCAAACAGACTATGATCAGTCTTCCGCTGGCCGCTTTGTCGTTACTTTAAAAAACAAAAACTTATATTTAACGAACAAAAATAAAAATGCTTCAAAACGTTTAAATTAACTTGATAAAAAACGAAATATAATCACTCTGCCATTGCATACAAAACTGGACTATTTTAATAGCTGAAACAGTAGTATGAGCTGTTCTGGGAGAAGTGGGAAAAAAGACGGGCTCGGGTCGGACTCGGGACAAGAATTCTGATCAGCTGTCGGACAAGAGCTGGGCGAAGAACGAATCCAGCATAAATATGCAGATGTCATCCCGAAACATTGCACCGTATAAAACGAACGTTTCAAATTCTGAACGGATTATAGCCTAGAAAGTGCGCTCACTTTATTATCACGTATAAAAGCGTCATTTCAGTTCATCGCGATCTCACAAGTTCTGTTATAATCAATTAAGCTCTAACCTACACAATGAGTCTGTCTATTCTGCCAGATCTTCAGTTGCTTTTGCTTTCGTTTGAGGGCATTTAGCACCGTCTAGTACCTCCATACAACCGGGCCTGGGCATGGGAAACCGCTCCAATTGCAGTGTGGCTGACAACGGGGACTAACCATCTGGACCAACACCTACCATCTCTCTCTATATATATCACAAATATATATATTTGGTTACCACTTATAGTAAACTCGAACCTACTAGTGTATGAAAGATGACTTCAACTTTGCTACTACAAGTTTATCTTATAAAGTACTAAAGAATAATTTTTTGAATATTAAGTACACAATTATTATGTGAAAATAGTGCACTTTAAGGACATTATGTAGGTGCACCTTTTTCGCCTGGGTTGTCACTCTCAACTGAACTGTTTGTGTCATTATAGCTGTATTCTTAATAAAACAAGCATCAACATTACTGATAAAATGGTATATATGACATTGGATATTTGTAGAATAGCTTGAATGAAGCTGTGATTTTAGGGTGTTTTCACATATGGTTTGTTTTAAAGGAACCAAACCCAGTTCACTTAAAGTGAAGCAGAAAGGGAAGCAGCTGAAATTGACCTCAGTCCTTTTGATGTTCACAGTATAATGGACTCAAAAGAGAACCTGGCTTTAACATCACATTTCAGTCAAATTTAAAAATAAAAGGAAACACTATGTACAAAGTTAATTCAACGTATTTTTTTCCTCAGTTAAGATAGTATTAAAATGTTTCTTTGCTATAACTTTGGGAAAAGTTACTTTTAAAAGTAATGCATTACAATATTGCGTTACTCCTTACAAGTAACTAATTACTTTACTTACTTTTTAGAGGAAGTAATGCGGTAAGTTTACTTTTGCGTTACTTTTAAAATCTGGGCAGAGCTTGCTTGTTTGTTTTTAATATAAGTTATATTTTTGGTTAAATTGGATCACTGAAGGTCAGCAACAAAGACACTGGTTAATAAAATGGGATTAAATACATAAAGGATATTTGTATTATTTAATATATTTAATTATTTCAGGTTTGCGTCATATTCTGAGCTTCATTTCACTGTTTTTATTCATTTTGAGGAATACTGAATCTGTTTTTTTTTGGAAGTGAGGTGAATTTATCCATGTTCACATTTATTCTAGAAATAAAGTAACATCTTACTCATGTTTTCTCTTAACACAGGGACAGGAGAGCTTTCAATCAGTAAATGTGGAAAAAAGTTCCTTATTTGAAAAAAGTAACTTGGATATTTTCTTGTAAATTGCAAATGTAATGCATTACTTTAGTCACTTTACTTGCGTTACTTGTAATGTGTTACCACTAACACTGAATATAATAACGTCAATACTGAATCATTATATTTCTCAGAAACGAGGGGTAAAATTTATGTTTTGAACTCACAGCTTCACTGTTTGCAGAATGAGACGCACAGACACAATTCACACACACAACTTTCATCCCTCTCTCTCTCCATAATTAATTAAAATCAATGCTATAATTCATACATTCAAATACATGTGATTTTACTGCACTACTTCATCTGTGTCTGATTTAAAGTGGACAGAATGATAGAAGAACACCTCGAGTGTTTTTTTTTTTATTATTATTTATTTGTTTTGGCTCCGTCATGCATTAAATAATTTAGGGCACAGTTATGTGTAGATTACATAAATGACAACACAATTATTTTGTATTGTTAAACAGTTGGTTTATTTATTTACTTGTATATTTATTTTTGAAAAATGTAACGAGATTGAAACGTCAGAAATTACATCGATATAATAATAATAATAATAATAATAATATACATTACATATACAAATACACCAACTAAAAATGTGCCTGGAGTCTACCTTTGTTGTTATAACAAACTACACTTTATTGTGATTTTAAACCACTCAAGTCAAGAAGACTCGTGTGCTGTTTTCTCTGCTGCACACACATCTTTACACATCCTTGTGTAAGTGTTCTTTAGCCTGTTGATTTTCATTCATAGTATTTAGCTAACATTAAAAAATATATATATTTATGATTTTATGATAATATGATTTAACATTAGACCATCTGAAACAATCATCAGACTTACAGTGAGTGTGATATGTATATATATATATATATATATATATATTTTTTTGTTGATTGTCATGATTGTTGAGATTCATACACTGATTCTTAATGTCTGTGTGTGTCTGAATCAGATCACTGCTGGATCTCTTGCTTTAGTATCACAGGGTTTGTGTTGTAAAACTGTATTAATAACATTTTAACAAAGGTCAAGAGTTCAACTAAAGCAAACATGGTGATTTCAAACAAAACTATCAATTTTAGTAAAACCCTCATCATCTAAACCTTTTCTAATTATCAGTAAGAACGTCTGTGTACATATGGAGGGGGAAAAAAGTAAAACTGGTTAGTAAGTGCAGCTGGTGTTGAGAGATTGAATGTCTTCTTCATATAAAGCTGTTCGTCAGTTGTTAGTAACAGTCAGTCAGTTTCTGTTACAGCAGGTGTTTGTCACTAATGACACTCAGTGTCTGAATTCACTAAATTCATTTTTATTGTGGTGGACTATAGTAAACCCATGTAGAGAAGAGTGAAACAAACATACATGTATTTATTCATTTGTTTGTTTTTCTAAGGCTTTGGTTCTCTCACTTTTGACATTGCTGCTAAAGATCATTCATTATTTGTAAAAATGACAAAACAATCACAACACAGATAAATGTCAGGAATAAAAAATTTAGAAGCAAGTGGAAACTATTTTAAATACTGAAGTTAATGTGAGATTTTGAGGCTTGAACCTTATATTTATCTTAAAATACTTCTAAAAATATATTGTGAGTATCTGATTACTAATTTAGATTAAATGTGCACATTAATGCAGACAAAACATATTTTCTATTGAATCTCATTTGCTAAAATGAATATAAAATCTAGGTCACTTTTTTTTCTCTAATCAGAAACACCACTGTGGTAACATAAGTTAAATGCTGCAGACAATACAGTGTTAAGAAAAACAAACAGTGATTCTGTTGAAGAACAAATGAACACACTCACCTGATACTGTCAGTTTAACTCCAGCACTGGACTCTGAGTGATATGGATCTGACTGATATGGATCTGACTGATGTTGAGCTTCTGAGTGAGATCCATAACAGCTGTACACACCACTATGAGATTGATCCACAGATGAGATTATATAGTTCTGGTCTCCTGCACTGTAAACATGATTTCCGTCTTTATACCAGCTGTACTGCCAGTCTCTTGTCTGCTGTATGTCACATGTGAAAGTGACTTTCTCTCCTCTGAACACATTTTTATCAGGATGAACACGAACTACAGGTTTGGGTCTCACTGTTAAATGAACAAATTCATGTGTTAAACTCAAAATGAGGTTTTCACTTTCAGTCAGCAGTGCAGTATCTGTTCTGACCAGCAGGTGGAACTATTTTCATCCACAGATTTAAACAAACTATTATTTATTTATAGTGGATGAGACAATAATGGGCTACAACACAATCAAACTGAAAAATGATGTCTGTGTCTGTTCTCATTCTTTCATCTCTTACACATTTTCATAACAAAACCATATTGAATGAATAACACTACAGTAGATGCACAAGATCTTACAGACACACAGTCATTAATTACAGTGACAATTGTTGCATTAATCTAGCTTGATCTTCTAAATTTAACATTCATTATTAGAATAAAATAAATAAAATAGTAAAACTTTATTTCAATGACAAATTCTCTATATTAATTAGTTGCTTATTAGCATATTGGCTGTTTTTAATAATAATTGTTGTAATAATGCTAAATAATAAACACATAATTTAAAAAAAAAAGTATTATGAAGTGAACATATTAGGTGAATAAATAAATAGATTTAATACAAATTAAGTAATAAAAAAATAATAGAATAAATGTAATTGAAAATAAAAAAAAAACTAAATAAGTAACATTACAAAATTAGCGAATAAATGCATTTAATAAAAACTTAATTTTTATTAATATATTTTACTTAAATGCATTTGTTCATTTCTTTTTATTCTATTTTTTCATTACCTTATTTTATTAAATCCATTTTTTCATTTAATATATTCACTTCATTATTTATTACACTTAATTTCATTCAGTTTTTTAAAATTAAATGTATATACTTATAATTAATTTTACTTACTTGTATGTATTTATTTTAATTTTTTTATTAATATATTTTATTTGATACAGTTAACAAATAAACTATAAAATGAAGTAAATAAATACATTTAATAAATACTTAATGAAATTAAGTATAATAAATAATGAAGCAAACATATTGAGTGAATAAATACATTTAATAAAAATTAAGTAATGAAAAAAATAGAATACACTTAATAGAAAATAACTCATTGATCTTTCTTAATAGAAAGTAACATTATAAAATTTGTGAATAAATACATTTAATAAACTTATATTTATTATATTTTTTCATTACTTCATTTTTATTATTCACTTGATTATTTATTATATTTTAATTTAAGTTATTACATGTATTTATTTTATTTTATAACTGATTTTACTTAGTTATTTGTAAAGTATTAATTTAATTTCTATTCATATATTTTAATTAATACAGTTAACAAATAAATTACAAAATTAAGTGAATAAATACATTTAATAAAAACTTAATAAAATTAAGTATAATAAATTATGAAATGAGCATATTAAGTGAATAAATAAATAGATGTAATAAAATTAAGTAATGAAAAAGAAATACATTGCATATTTTTGAAAAAAAATAACATTTAAAAATTAGTGAATAAATGCATTTAATAAACTTATTTTTAATTTTATTAATATATTTTACTGAAACGCATTTATTAACTTCCTTTTATTCTATTTATTTTTTCTCAATTTTATTAAATCTATTTATTTATTCATTTAAAATGTTCACTTCATTATTTATTATACTTAATTTCATTAAGTCTATGAAATGTATTTATTTCATTTTGTAATTTATTTTACTTAGTTATTTTTTAAATGTATTTATTTTATTAATAGATTTTACGTAATACAGTTAATAAATAAATTATAAAATAAGGTAAATAAAGACGTAATAATAACTTAATGACGCTAAGTATAGTAAATAATGAAGTGAACATATTACGTGAATAAATAAATAGATTTAATAAAATTAAGTAATGGAAAAAAGTGGAATACATTAAATAGAAAATAAATTACTAAAGTAACGTTATGAAATTAGTGAATAAATGCATTTACAGTTTTTCTCGATTGCTAAAACACTATAACCAGTCTTTTGAACTAAACTTTCAAAACCATAATGCCATTTGTCAAAAAGCACACCCATTTCCCTGAACTATAAACATTATCCCCCTGCTTTAACACATGAGTCAGATTTGTTGAACTGTTACTGCAAAACTCTACACACAAATCCCTACATTTCTCAGTGCTTACACCATGTGGTCATTTAGAAAGCACTATTCAATATTGTTCACTCAAGTCTGCAAAGTTTGAGCTCAATTAGCACACAATTACCCAAGTGGAAACACTAGGAGTCAAAATTTATCACACACCAATCAGAACCTTCGATGGAGATAAAAGGGCCAAAGTCAGCTTCCAGTTTGGTGCATTTCTCAGATCAGAAATGAAATTCTCAAAACTACTTGTTCAACCTCCACATCATCTAGTCACTTGTGCACATCAGAAAATGTTTCTAATTGTTTTTTAAGAAGTTGCGTTTGCTTTGGTACATTCATGCAACTGATTTGTCTGCTGTTTTCTACATTATCAGTTCCTATTGTCATGTTGCTATAGTCTTACCCCTCAAAACATCAAGTCATTAACTCATTGTATATGTCTTTGCAGTAAATGCTACATTTTTGATCTAGTTGTCATAAACTGTCAAGCATATTCTACACATTTCTATTAGACTTTTTGTAAATTTGCCATGAATTGTTCAAGTGAATATTGACTTTCACTAATGTTGAGACTACAGATCAACCAATGATAAAGCAGTTCTCTGAAACAGCTCAAAAGTACATCTCAACATCTCACGAACCTTCAGTTGGAAAGCAGATATAGACAGAGGACAACACAAGACTTACAAATTCTGACAGTGGTCTTTCTAATTTATATTTCGGCATTTGCCCATATTTCACTTTTCTATTTCACAATGACTTTGTAATGTATTTATATTTTATTTCATTTTTTTATGTTGATTTTTTATTTATTTATTTATTTATTTATTTTTTTTTTTTGTCAGACCACTAGTAAAAGTGTAACTGTGAATCCTATGCAGTCTTTTTCAATCAATATCCCGCATACAGTAATATGCAGTTTTGAAGACGAAGAGTAGGAGGTGAAAGAGGAAGAGGAGGAGAAGAAGGAGGAGGACGACGACAACAACATGGAAGAGAAATAGGAAGGGCAAGGACAAGAAAACAAGCAGTCTCATATATTTTAGTTGACGCATGCCAGGGTCATAACCATTTAGTCTGTGATGTTGATGAAGGTTGTTTGGCCTGTCCCAGACCAAAGACAGGATGCTGGGGCAGAATAATTATTTTTGTTGTTGTTTGTTTTGTGCTGTACTCTACAGTACAATAAATTAAGGATTAAAACACTTGCAGATGCAAACATTTGTTGTGTTCATCATGTGATTTTTTTCCCCCTCAAGCAACACTTATTCCCAGTTTTTGTAGTATTGTTTTGAATTGATCTCATCAGTGTGTAAAACTGTGTTGTAGTGTGTGTGTTTTTGAGGGTTTGTGTGTCATGTCTGAGAGCAAAGTTTGTTTTTTTCAGCAAGATTGAGTTGTTTTGAGTGGAAAGCTTCATTTTGACCTGAATATAGTAAGTTCGGAGAATTGAGTTAGAAGTTACAAATTTGTGTTTAGAGTTTTGCAAAAGCGAGACATAATTTCAAGAAATGTGTTTAAGCAATTGAGAAAAACTGTAATAAAAATATATATGTATTAATTTTATTTTAATTAATATATTTCATTTCTTTTTATTCAATTTTCATAAAGCTTCATGCTGCAGTGCATGATGGGAGCCACCATAATACAAACTCATCCATGACTCCCAGCATGCACTGCGACATGAATAATTTATACAGTTGAACTGTCTTAGTATTTTTCTCATTATTTGCTTTTATTTTGCTGTTGTTTTGTTGTGACTTTAGCTTGTTTTATGTTCAGAGTTGATCTGTTTATGTGAATTTGTTGATTGTCATGATTGTTGAGATTCATACACTGATTCTTAATGTCTGTGTGTGTCTGAATCTTTCAGTGCTTCAAACATTTTTGTGCACAATGTGTTTAAAAAGTCCTTCAGATCACTGCTGGATCTCTTGCTTTAGTATCACAGGGTTTGTGTTGTAAAACTGTATTAATAACACTTTTGATCATTGAATAGACTTTGAGTGAGATCAGTGAATTAATGATATAATCATAATTAATAGCCAAAAACCACCTGATCACCTTTGATTTGATCTTCCTTTGAAACAAATAATGTGTTTTTAAACACACAGTGTTACAAAAGACAGAGAAAACTAAGACTAAGTCAAAGGTCAAGAGTTCAACTAAAGCAAACATGGTGATTTCAAACGAAACTATCAATTTTAGTAAAACCCTCATCATCTAAACCTTTTCTAATTATCAGTAGGAATGTCTGTATACATATGGAGGGGGAAAAAAGTAAAAGCGGTTAGTAAGTGCAGCTGGTGTTGAGAGATTGAATGTCTTCTTCATATAAAGATGTTCGTCAGTTGTTAGTAACAGTCAGACATTGCTGCTAAAGATCATTAATTATTTAAAAAAAAAAAACAATCACAACACAGATAAATGTCAGGAATAAAAATTTAGAAGCAAGTGGAAACTATTTTAAATGCTGAAGTTAATGTGAGATTTTGAGGCTTGAACCTTATATTTATCTTAAAATACTTCTAAAAATATATTACGAGTATCTGATTACTAATGTAGATTCAATGTGCACATTAATGCGGACAAAACATATTTTCTATTTTTGTCTCTAAACAGAAACATCACTGTGGTAACATAAGTTAAATGCTGCAGACAATACAGTGTTAAGAAAAACAAACAGTGATTCTGTTGAAGAACAAATGAACACACTCACCTGATACTGTCAGTTCATTATTTATTATACTTCATTTCATTAGGTTTTTCTTAAATGTATTTACTTCAATTTATAATTAATTTTACTCAGTTATTTTACTTAGTTATTTTTTAAATGTATTTATTTAAAATTTTATTAACATAATTTACTTAATACACTTAACAAATAAATTATAAAATGAAGTAAATAAATACATTTAATAAATACTTAATGAAATTAAATATAATAAATAATGAAGTGAACATATTAAGTGAATAAATAAATAAACTTTAATTAAAGTTAAGTAATGAAAAAATAGAATACATTTAACAGAAAATAAATAACTGAAGTAACATTATAAAATTAGTGAACAAATACATTTGATAAACTTCATTTATTAAATGTATTTATACATGTAATAAAAACTTCACTAAGTTTTTATTACATGTATTTATTTCATTTTATAACCGATTTTACTTAGTTATTTTTTAATGTATTTATTTAAATTTCTATTCATATATTTTAATTATTACAGTTAACAGATAAATTACAAAATGAAATAAATAAATACATTTAATAAAAACTTAATAAAATTAAGTATAATAAATAATGAAGTGAACATATTAAGTGAATAAATAAACGTAATAAAATTACGTAATGAAAAATAAATAAATTGAACAATTTGAAGAGAAAATAAATAAATAAATAAATAACATTAAAAATAGTGAATAAATGCATTCAATACACTTAATTTTAATTTTATTAATATATATTTACTGAAATTCATTTATTAACTTCCTTTTATTCTATATATTTTTTCATTACTCAGTTTTATTAAATCTATTTATTTACTTAAAATGTTCACTTCAATATTTATTATACTTAATTTCATTTATATTATACTTATATTATACTTAATTTCAAGTCTTTATTAAATGTATTTACTTCATTTTATAATTTATTTTACTTAGTTATTTTTTAAATGCATTTATTTTAATTTTTATTAATACATTTTACTTAATACAGTTAATAAATAAATTATACAATGAAGTAAATAAAGACATGTAATAACAATTTAATGAAATTAAGTATAATAAACAATGAAGCGAACATATTAAGTGAATAAATAAATAGATTTATAGTAATGATCAAATTGCCAATCTTGTTCACTACATTAACGGTTAAAATCTGCAGAAAACATGATGGGCAGCAGCTCACTGAAATAAACTGGAGAATAAACTTGTACTGTATTGAGACTTTTGTGATCGGAAACAGCCTAATATTCTCTGTCACTGCCACTGTTGATCCAATATCTGCTACAAATTTTTAACAAGAACATAATCTGACCAGGAGCATAACAGGTGAGACAAACTAAGATCAAATTTACCTGTTACTCAATCTGTTTGGGTTGGATTGATGTGAGGAAAAGATGAACACACTCACCAGATACTGTCAGTGTAACTCCATCACTCATCTGTGAGTATGTTGGGGCTTTTGACTGAGTTCCTTTACAGCTGTACACACCACTATGAGACCAATCCACTGATGAGATTATATAGTTCGGATCTTTTCTTGCGCTGCTAACTTGATTTTTTTCTTTATTCCAGCTGTACTGCCAGTCTCTTGTCTGCTGTATGTCACATGTGAGAGTGACCGTCTCTCCTCTGAACACACTTCTATCAGGACGAACATGAACTACAGGTTTGGGTCTCACTGTGAAATGAGCAAACAACACATTTCATGTGTTTGAAAATATTTCAAGTGATGTGTGACCTTAATGAAAATCTTTCATTATTGTTTGATGTTTAGTTTACCTGACAGTGCATTGTTAATGTATGACAATAAGTTTCATTTAAACACATCAAGTAGTTCTATGAAAAAGTAGAAATTAAAACAGCTCTTACCTTTTACTGTTATCTTAGCTGAATCACTGAACTCGCTGTAATATTCTCCTCGTTGTGCTTTGCACCAGTATCTTCCTCCATCAGAGACACTCACAGACTTGATTGTTTTAGTTGCTGCATCAGTGGATTCAGGGTTTGAGTCTTTCCTCCAGTGAATTGTCCATCCAGTTGACTGTCCCACATCACAGCTCAGAGTAACTGTGTCTCCAGTGAACACTGAACTCTGAGGATTTACAGTCAGAGTCGGCTGCAGTTTATCTGTAACAGTGATGCAGTGTTGATTCAGTCACAGGTGTTGTTATTGGTGTTTCAGTGTGAACATTAATGCAGCAAAACATCTCTTTTCTATGTAACAGTTCAAAAACTAATATTTATGCTGTCAGTACATTATTACTGTGAACATTTCATTTAAATCCACTTAATCAAATAATATTTCTTAATACAAAATTAACACTGCTCAAATACTTTGTCTATCTGGAACTCAACTGATTGCACAACTCAATAGAATTAAATAAATTAAATCCCAACATAACAGAAGATTAAACACTATTAAACACTAACAGATCTTCATCATATGCAAAAACAAAACAAACAACAAGCAAACAAACACAATCATTTCAACATTTACTCTCTATTGAGTTCTGAAATTCCTCAGTTTCATATTGTAAATTTGACTGTTAGGTTTAACTGTAATTTTTCTGGATTTTACTTGTTTTTTTTTACAGTACTGTATGCTCAATTTACAGTACATTACTGTTAAAATCCACTTCAAATGTGTTTAAATTATTCATATATTTCAATCTTTCAGTCTTTGCAGTGAATCACAGTTTCAAGGCTCGTGATTGGTTGTTTATTACTGATGTCACACTGTAATGTGCTCCATAAACTCATGGAAACACCTGAGTTGACAGAGAAAGTTGATCAGCATCATGTACCAACAAAACCAGATCACATTGGTTTGGTTTTGGCAACTCTAAACAAATCCAAAGTTTGTTCAGCCACCATCATGATACAAACCACAAACATGTGTTTCACAAAATCATCATTAGAAAACAGATACAAGTTCCATTAAACTCTATTGGTAAAGACAGAAACTGTGACCATAGATGATTTTGGGAAACACGTCCCAGTTTTAGTTTATTTCTGTCATATGAAGAGAATTAACAGATATTTAGATGTTGATGTTGTGTAGATCAGAGATCAGCTGATGACGGCTGCTTCTAGAGTTTAATCTCTTAATATATGAGTAATGTGTTATTAATCTCACATTATTGATTACATTAGTTCAGTGATGATACAACATGAGATCCAGCAGTGTCGTGACAATAAGATCATTTCAATGAGTTTAAAAACACAAGTCTGTATTATTCAGACACACACAGACAACATGAATTAGCGAATGAACCTCAACAATGATGACAATCAACATAAAGCTTCATGCTGCAGTGCATGATGGGAACCACCATAATACAAACTCATCCATGACTCCCAGCATGCACTGCAACATGAATAATTTATACAGTTGAACTGTCTTAGTATTTTTCTTATTATTTGCTTTTATTTTGCTGTTGTTTTGTTGTGACTTTAGCTTGTTTTATGTTCAGAGTTGATCTGTTTATGTGAATTTGTTGATTGTCATGATTGTTGAGATTCATACACTGATTCTTAATGTCTGTGTGTGTCTGAATCTTTCAGTGCTTCAAACATTTTTGTGCACAATGTGTTTAAAAAGTCCTTCAGATCACTGCTGGATCTCTTGCTTTAGTATCACAGGGTTTGTGTTGTAAAACTGTATTAATAACACTTTTGATCATTGAATAGACTTTGAGTGAGATCTGTGAATTAATGATATAATCACAATCAATAGCCAAAAACCACCTGATCACCTTTGATTTGATCTTCCTTTGCAACAAAGAATGTGTTTTTAAACACACAGTGTTACAAAAGACAGAGAAAACTAAGACTAAGTCAAAGGTCAAGAGTTCAACTAAAGCAAACATGGTGATTTCAAACAAAACTATTAATTTTAGTAAAACCCTCATCATCTAAACCTTTTCTAATTATCAGTAAGAACGTCTGTAAACATATGGGGGAAAAACAACAACAACAACAACAACAACAACAACAACAACAACAACAACAACAAGTAAAACTGGTTAGTAAGCGAAGCTGGTCTTGAGAGATTTATTAATAATTCCTTTTAATTTACTTCCTTTTATTCGATTTTTTGTCAATACTTACACTACCGTTCAAAAGTTTGGGGTCAGTACATTTTTATTGTTTCTTTTTTTTTTTTTAAGAAATTAATACTTTTATTCACCAAGGATGTATTAAGTTAATAATTAAAAGTTTATTAAAAGTTAATAATAAATAATTTACATTGTTATAAAATATTTATATTCTGAATAAACACTGTACTTTTTAAACTTGTTATTCATGAAAGAATCCTGAAAAAAAAAAAAAAAATCACAGGTTCCAAAAAATATTTGGCAGCACAACGGTTGATATTATCCAACATTGATCATTCTAATAATAAATCCGCATATTAGAATGATTTCTGAAGGATCATGTGACACTTAAGACTGGAGTAACAACTGATAAAAATTCAGCTTTTCATCACAGGAATAAATTCTATTTTAAAGTATGTTAAAATAAAAAACATTATTTTATATTGTAAAAACATTTTGCAATATTACTGTTCCCCTTCAGGAACTCGAGCCGCGTCGAAACGCTTTGGGAACGCCTTCAGCGTGACCGCGCTCTGAATCACGTGTGCAATCAAACCAATGGAAGAACGAAACGTCACAGGCGGGTGACGTCACTGACCAGGAAGCATAAAAGCATGTGCGCCAGAACGAGCGTCAGCTTCTGTCTTTCAGCAGCGCTCTGTGTTTGTCTGTGCTGTCTCTTTTTTGGGTTGCAAGTTAGCACCACTTTCTTTTTGGAGACAGTATGTCTAAGTGCGACAGGAAATCTAAAAACGTTAGCAAGCCAGGTTTTAGAGCGTGTGTTCCTCCCTGCTCTCGTTACATCTCGAGCGGGGATACACACGCTCTATGCGTGGCTTGCTTGGGAGCGGAGCATGTGGCCGCGGAGAGACATCTCTGGTTGACCCTGTCCGACATGAAAGAGAAGGACAGGGTCTTCCTTCTGGACGCCCCGCTTTCGCCTGCTGGTCTGTTCGGCGACGCCGTCAATGCCGTCGTCGACAGATACCAGGAGGCGCGTAAGCAAGCGGCGGCGTTCCAGCGGTTCCTCCCTCGCCGTCATCCGGCTCGTGGGGCTGCTGCGACGGAGCAGCCCCAGCCGTCTACCAGCTCCTCGTACCGGGAAGCTCAGAAACAGAGCGTGGCCACTCGCACTCCTCCCCATCGAGAGCGAGTGGTCAAACGCTCTAGGTCGAGGACCTCCCAGGCTAAGCCCGATCTGAGGGTCGTGCTTCAGTCGAAGAGGTCCTCGACCAAGCGGGTCAGGACCGCCGGGGGCAGCCCCATCTGGGGGGAAACGGGTAGCACCGCAGTATTCGGTGTCCGGGTCCCCACCGTGCCCCCGGGAGATCGCCCTGCCTACCCTGCCAGTGTTTCAGGGCGCAGCGGTCTCCAGCGAGCATCCACCCCAGTTTTTCCCGCCCGGCAACGTAGCGGGGCTGGGGAGCTCGCCACCCCCGCGGGGGTCTCTGGGACCGCTGGTTCAGGTGCTTCCTGCCGGGCAACCGTTTCAGGACACCGTTCCAGCGGCCCCCCCTAACACCAGAGGCCAGCCTCGAGAGGCTGGTTCCCTTAGTAGATCATTTGGCAGCGTGGAAACTACTGCCCAATGTGTCTGCTTGGGTCCTGCATACTGTAGAGCGAGGTTATCGCATTCAGTTCGGCGCACCACCTCCGCCGTTCAACGGGGTCTCTCCCACTCTGGTGGGCCCCAAGCAGGGTCTGGTAATGGAACAGGAAGTAGCTACTCTCCTGAGGAAGGAGGCCATCGAGGTGGTCCCTCCTCACGAAAGAGAGTCCGGGTTCTACAGCCGGTACTTCATTGTTCCGAAGAAGGATGGGGGCCTGCGTCCCATTTTAGATCTGCGTCTGCTGAACCGCTCAGTCAAGAGACTGAAGTTCAAGATGCTCACCATCAAGCAAGTCGTGTCTCAGATCAGGTCCGAGGACTGGTTTGTCACGATAGATCTAAAAGACGCATACTTCCCCGTCTCCATCACAGGAAGTTCCTGAGGTTTGCTTTCAGGGGCGAAGCTTACCAATATCGGGTTCTTCCGTTCGGCCTAGCACTCTCCCCCCGCACTTTTACGAAGTGTGTGGATGCAGCTCTGGCTCCTCTGCGACTCCAGGGCATCCGCATACTCAATTACATCGACGACTGGCTGATCCTAGCTCAGTCGGAGATGGAGGCAGTTCGGCATCGAGATGTCGTTCTCGCTCACATGAAAGCGCTGGGGTTAAGACTGAACGCCAAGAAAAGTGTGCTTTCTCCATTACAGAGGACCACTTATCTGGGCGTGGTGTGGGATTCGACCACGATGCAGGCACGTCTGTCTCCTGCTCGGATCGAGTCGATCCTCACTGCAGTCAAGAGAGTGAAGGAAGGCCTGTCACTCACTGTCAAGCAGTTCCAGCAACTGCTGGGTCTGATGGCAGCAGCGTCCAACGTGATACCTTTTGGCCTGCTGTACATGAGACCCCTACAGTGGTGGCTCAAGACCAAGGAGTTTTCCCCGAGGGGAAACCCACTTCGCATGATCAGGGTCACGCGGCGTTGCCTACGTGCCCTGGACATGTGGAGGAAGCCTTGGTTCTTGTCTCAGGGCCCGGTGTTGGGAGCTCCTTGTCGCCGCGTAACGCTAGCGACGGATGCGTCCCTCACCGGTTGGGGAGCGGTCATGAGTGGCCACCCTGCCCGCGGTCTGTGGAGCGGTCGCCAACTCACGTGGCACATAAATTGCCTGGAGATGCTGGCCGTGTTTCGGGCTCTGAAACACTTTCTCCCGGACCTAAGAGACCGCCATGTGTTGGTCCGCACCGACAACACCTCGGTGGTCTCTTACATCAACCACCAGGGAGGTCTGCGTTCGCGCCCCTTGTACAAGCTGGCGCACCAGATCCTTGTGTGGTCCCAGGACAAACTCCTCTCGCTGAGAGCAGCTTATGTTCCTGGGCATCTCAACTTGGGAGCAGACATCCTGTCGAGACAGGGGCCGAGGCCCGGGGAATGGATGCTTCACCCCGAGGTGGTGAAGCAGATCTGGAGAGTGTTTGGTCCAGCCCAGGTGGACCTGTTTGCCACGAGGGAGAACACGCAATGTCCCCTCTGGTACTCTCTAGTTCATCCAGCTCCCCTGGGGCTGGATGCCATGGTGCAGACGTGGCCGAGGCTACGTCTGTACGCCTTTCCGTACAGTTCTAGAGAGAGTGCGCCGGGACGGGGTGTCCCTTCTTCTAGTAGCCCCGTACTGGCCGGGCCGAGTATGGTTCTCGGACCTGATTTCTCTCCTCGACGGCTCTCCCTGGGAGATTCCCGTCAGGGGAGATCTCCTCTCACAGGCAGGGGGTACCATTCTTCACCCCCGGCCGGAGCTGTGGAAGCTTTGGGTGTGGCCTCTGAGGGGGCGCACCTCTTAGCTTCCGGTCTCTCAACTGAGGTTGTTGAGACCATCCTCCAATCTAGAGCTCCCTCCACGAGGAAACTGTACGCCTTGAAGTGGAAACTTTTCACTTCTTGGTGCGGACACCGCCAGCAAGACCCAGTTAACTGCCCAGTTGGCTCAGTGCTGGAGTTCCTGCAAAGCCGGTTGTCTGCAGGGTTATCCCACTCCACCTTGAAGGTCTACGTGGCGGCCATTGCGGCCTACCACGCCCCTCTTGGTGGTCTTTCCGTGGGAAAGGACCCTCTCGTTACACGTTTCCTCCGCGGTGCTTTGAGGCTCAGGCCTCCTGTACGACCTCGTGTCCCCTCTTGGGACCTGTCTGTGGTGTTAGAGGCTCTCTGCAGGCCTCCCTTCGAGCCTGTTGAGGAAATCTCGGACAGATTCCTTACTTTAAAAACTGTCCTTCTCTTAGCTCTTTCCTCCCTTAAGAGAATTGGGGATCTTCAGGCCCTCTCTGTGGCCCCTTCTTTCCTGGACTTCGCGCCAGGCCTTTCTAAAGCTTTCCTGTTTCCAAAAGCGGGTTATGTCCCTAAGGTCCCCACCTCTACACCACGGCCTGTCGTACTCCAGGCCTTTTGTCCTCCCCCCCTTTCGGGATGCTGACCAGCAGAAGCTTAATTGTATGTGTCCAGTGCGAGCGCTGGATGCATACGTCCACAGGGCTGCCAGGTGGAGAAAGTCAGACCAGTTATTTGTCTGTTATGGCCCCCCAAAAAGGGGCCTCCCTGCTTCTAAGCAAACTTTAAGTCGCTGGGTAGTCGACGCTATCCTTTCTGCTTATGAGGCTTCTGACCTCCCTCCTCCTTTAGGGGTCAGAGCCCATTCTACCCGGAGCATGGCTGCCTCCAAAGCTTTTCTTGCTGGGGTTCCCATGCAAGATATTTGCAACGCTGCGGGATGGTCCTCACCTTTGACCTTTGTTAGGTTTTATGAATTGGACCTGCGGGTCTCGCCGGGTACCTCTGTCCTTTGTCCTAGCACATCCTAGGCAGGGACTAGGGGTCTGGCGGCGTGGGCATCTCGTTCCCAAAGCGTTTCGACGCGGCTCGAGTTCCTGAAGGGGAACGTCTAAGGTTACGTATGTAACCCTGGTTCCCCGAAGGGAACGAGACGCCGCGTCTCGTAGCCATCCTCCTGCGTCCCTGCGAGCGCTGCTTCTCTCCTGGAAGCTGACGCTCGTTCTGGCGCACGTGCTTTTATGCTTCCTGGTCAGTGACGTCACCCGCCTGTGACGTTTCGTTCTTCCATTGGTTTGATTGCACACGTGATTCAGAGCGCGGTCACGCTGAAGGCGTTCCCAAAGCGTTTCGACGCGGCGTCTCGTTCCCTTCGGGGAACCAGGGTTACATACGTAACCTTAGACGTTTTTTGTCTATATTTTTAATCAAATAAATGCAGCCTTGATGAGCATAAGAGACTTCTTTAAAGACTATTACAAGTCTTACTGACCCCAAACTTTTGAACGGTAGTGTACATTTTATTAAATCTGTTTATGCATTTAATATATTCACTTCTTTATTTATTATTCTTCATTTCATTAGTTTTTTTATTAAATGTATTCAGTTGTTTTACTTAGTTATTTTTTTTTAAATATTAATAAAATTTACTTAATACAGTGAATAAATAAATTATAAAATGAAGTAAATACATTTAATAAAAACGTATTGAAATTAAGTATAATAAATAATGAAGCTAACATAATAAGTAAATACATAAAAAAATAAGTAATGAAAAAATAGAACAAATTTAATAGAAAATAAATAACTAAAGTAACATTATAAAATTAGTGAATAGTGAATAAATTAGTGAATAAATAAATTAAATGCATTTAATAACTTAATTTTAATTTCTATTTATATATTTTACTTAAATGCATTTGTTCATTTCTTTTTATTCTATTTTTCATTACTTAATGTTTTATTAAACCCATTTATTCATTTAGTATATTCATTATTTATTATATTTAATTTCATTAAGTTTTTATTACATGTATTTACTTCATTTTATATCTGATTTTACTTAATTATTTTCTTTAATGTATTTTTTTATTCATATATTTTAATTAATACAGTTAACAAATAAATTATAAAAATAAAGTAAATAAATACATTTAATAAAAACTTAATAAAATTAAGTATAATAATGAAGTGAACATATTAAGTGAATAAATAGATTTAATAAAACTAAGTAATGAAAAAAATATAATACATTACATAGAAAATAAATTGAATAATTTGAAGAGAAAATAAATAAGTAACATTATAAAATTAGTCAATAAATGCACTTAATAAACTTAATATATATATATATATATATATATATATATATATATATATATATATATATATATATATATTAATATATTTTACTTAAATACATTTATTAACTTATTTTCATTATATTTATTTTTCATTACTTAATTGTATTAAATATATTTATTTATTTAAAATGTTCACTTTATTATTTATTATACTTAATTTCATGTTCTTAAATGTTTTATGTTTAAATGTTAAATGTTCAGTTTTTATTAAATGTATCTATTTTATAATTTATTTTACTTAGTTCTTTTTTTAAAATGTATTTATTTTTAATTTTTAAATGATTAATCATTTTTTCTTAATACAGTTAATACATAAATTATATATTTTTAAATTATAAATTATAATAAACTAAATAAAGATATGTAATAAAACTTAATAAAATTATGTATAATAAAAATAGATTTAATAAAAAAATAAGTAATGAAAAAATAAATTACATTAAACAGAAAATAAATAACTAAAGTAACATTATAAAATTAGTCAATAAATGCATTTAATAAAACTAAAAAATGTTATGTATATATTTTCACTTAAATTGCATTTGTTCATTTCTTTTTATTCTGTTTTTTCATTACTTAATTTTTATTAAATCTATTTATTCATTTAATATATTCACTTCATTATTTATTATACTTGATTTAATTAAGTTTTTATTAAATGTATTACTTCTTTTTTATAATCTGTTTTACTTAGTTATTTTTAAAGTATTTATTTTAAATTGTATTAATATATTTTACTTGATACAGTTAACTAATAAATTATAAAATGAAGTAAACAAATACATTTAATGCAAATGTAATGAAATTAAGTATAATAAATAATGAAGCAAACATATTGAATGAATCAAGTGAATAAATAAATAAATAAACAGATTTAACAATATGTAATGAAACATTAGAATAAATTCAATAGGAAATAAATAACTACAGTAACATTATAAAAGTAGTGAATAAATGCGTTTAATAAAATCTTAATTTAAATTTGTGTTAATATATTTTAAATGCATTTGTTCATGTGTCTGACTAAACTTTTACTGCATCTAGGTGTAAAAAGTGCAGTAAAATACACTTTACTTCAGTAAACTTAGTGCACTTCCATAATGTACTTAAAGTGCTCTATTTCTACACACTAACTTTCTCCTTAATACACTAAAAAAATATTCTTTAACTTTTTATGTCATTATGTTTTATGCACCATTTTTGATGCTAAATTAAATGTATTTAAATGTTTGGTTAATTTATAAAAGATACACACTTTTCATGATACTGTCATGATTATGGTCTTGTGTTTCCTGTTTTCTGTTTAAGGACTTTTATGCTGAAGTGTTTTTACTGTTACCATTGTTTCTTTGTTCACTTCCTGTGTTTAGTTCCTGTTTCCCTTGTTGCCTTGCCTACCTTGTTTGTTTCCATAGTAACCCTCCTCTGTTACCATGGCTACTCATTGTCTACACCTCTCTGTTCTTGTCTATATGATCTCCAGTGTTTCTCTTCTTTATCATCTGCTCTTCTATTAATGTATCGTGTGCATTTGTTTCAGTTCCTTCACGTTACAGAACAGCAGACACTCATGGATCCTGCAGTCACATTAATTCAGCTTCACTAAGAAACTTATTCACTCGAGGACCATCAAAGACTTTCTGGGCATTTCTTAACTGACCTGTCTGACTTTTTTCTCATTGATTTCTTCTGCCAAACCGTTACAATCCACACTGATCTGTGATGATCCTCGAGTATCACTGAGTGAGTTTCTACATTATGACACTCTCACACTCTTTGTGTATCACTGATGTTAAAGAGGAGTGATGATGATTCTCTACAGGTTTAATGTGATTCAACATCAGATCATCTGAAACAATCATCAGACTTATGATGATTGTTTGACTTATTTAATGTTTGACTTATTTAATGTAGTTGATAATGATACAGTTCTGAGTAAAATTTGCTGTGTTATGATAAAAACAATGTCATTCATTTATTTGTTTTGTCAATTCAACTGGATTTCGAAATGATAGTTATTTAAACATTATTGAACAATTCATGTTCTGCCTGGTAAATGAGACTATTTTCAGTCAGAGGTTCATTTCTTTAGGGGAAAAAAATAAAAATAAAATAGCATTGACAGTGACCCGTGGTTTAGTGGTTTGTAATGGCTTAGTAAACAAATAAATAAATAAATAACATTTAATATGACCATATTTTGAATGACAGGGAAGGAAAGGAAAGGAAAGGACGTGTGGTCGAGTATCAGTGCCGGCCTGTAGGTTTGTGGGGACCTAGGCAAGATAATGTAAATAGGTCCCAGTGTAAAAAAAATAGAAATTTGAAGAGTGAAGAGAAAGCACATAAAATGACTATTTCAATATTTAAGCATGAATGTGTATTAAGTATAATTTGTAACACATTCATATATGTCTAAAAAAACAAACAAAAAAAAAAAAAAAAACTTTATTGCATTAGACATTGGATCCGGCTCTGTAATTATTTAACGTAACATGTTAAATGTGGCTCAATTTTTCCTTATTTGACAAGTGTATCTGTGATCATGGGCATCATTGTATCTATAAAACAAGTACTACAGCAGTAAATATTACGTACAGAGCAAAACGTCCTTCTTTCCAGCTCCGGAAAGATGTTGTTTGGATTCCGTTTCTACCACAACTTCTCTTTAATCTCTCTATCATTCTTTCATTTCAAATAATTTAAAAATAGCATTAATGTGTAACAAAACTTCATTTCGAAAGACTATTCTGAGAGGCAATATTAAGTGATTTCCAAAATCAGAAAGGTTTTCAGACTTTATTTACCAAAAATTTTAAAGAACACTGAGTTTGTTGTGCCTGTTTTTAGGGCTGCACAGTTTGGCCAAAATATGTTGTTTTGATCAATATGACTAATTCTGATTATCGTTATTGCTAAGTAAAAACATTAGACAAAACAATAATTATTGTTAATGATTATCAATATATTTTACAGAAAACTGCAGCATGACCTGTTAACATAGGAGGCCTAACTATAAATATTTAGAAAGGTTTAAGAATTTATTATAAAATAAATTATGATTAAAAATCGTTGACAAAAAAAAAAAAAATCTTAATTTTTTTGTCAGAAAAGCTTCTCCTTTACACCGGAGAAAAAAACCTTACAGGAATATTATTTTTCCTATTTTTACCCAAACTAAGGTGATAACATATGTAATACATGTAATATAATGTTTTATTCATACAGGAAATCCCTAATATGGACAAAGGTGACAAAGCCAAATAAAACTCATACAGAGACGTTTTAACCCATGAAACATGGAGACATCTGTACGATTGTGACTAAATGATTTATCTGTTCTTCAAGCCATATCAGGTATTTTTAGATGCAATGCAAAGCAAACAACAGACTTTATCACTATAAAGAATATGACATAAAATAATGGTTTTGTCTTATTCTGTGATGTGAAACCACATCAGATCAAAAAAGGAAGTTATTTCAAAACTTCGACTGATGTTATTAAATGAATCTGGAGCAAAAACATGTCATTAAAATGTTCTCAGTAGACAACTGCTTTGTAAACAGACTCAAACCCATGCAAAATCCACACACACTTTCAACTAAAGCAAATGTAAATGCACAGACTGATCATTTTTTCTCATACATTCGACACGTATGCCACGCTGAACAGCCCTGGTGTGTAGTCAGAAGGTGCGTGCGGCTTGAAGTTGGGGTTTAGTAAGGGTTTTT
>VONZ01002539.1:0-47086 GCA_012976165.1 Labeo catla
CAATGCATGTCGGTCCAAAATATACAGTGGGTATGGAAAGTATTCAGACCCCCTTAAGTTTTTCACTCTTTGTTACGTTGCAGCCATTTGCTAAAATCATTTAAGTTCATTTTTTTTCCTCATTAATGTACACACAACACCCCATATTGACAGAAAAACACAGAATTGTTGACATTTTTGCAAAAACTGAAATATCACATGGTCCTAAGTATTCAGACCCTTTGCTGTGACACTCGTATATTTAACTCAGGTGCTGTCCATTTCTTCTGATCATCCTTGAGATGGTTCTACACCTTCATTTGTGTCCAGCTGTGTTTGATTATACTAATTGGACTTGATTAGGAAAGCCACACACCTGTCTATATAAGATCTTACAGCTCACAGTGCATGTCAGAGCAAATGAGGATCATGAGGTCAAAGGAACTGCCTGAAGAGCTCAGAGACAGAATTGTGGTAAGGCACAGATCTGGCCAAGGTTACAACAAAATTTCTGCTGCAGTTAAGGTTCCTAAGAGCACAGTGGCCTCCATAATCCTTAAATGGAAGACGTTTGGGATGACCAGAACCCTTCCTAGAGCTGGCCGTCCGGCCAAACTGAGCTATTGGGGAAGAAGAGCCTTGGTGAGAGAGGTAAAGAACCCAAAGATCACTGTGGCTGAGCTCCAGAGATGCAGTCGGGAGATGGGAGAAAGTTGTAGAAAGTCAACCATCACTGCAGCCCTCCACCAGTCGGGGCTTTATGACAGAGTGGCCCGACGGAAGCCTCTCCTCAGTGCAAGACACATGAAAGCCTGCATGAAGGACTCGAAGATGGTGAGAAATAAGATTCTCTGGTCTGATGAGACCAAGATAGAACTTTTTGGCCTTAATTGTAAGCGGTATGTGTGGAGAAAACCAGGCACTGCTCATCACCTGTCCAATACTGTCCCAACAGTGAAGCATGGTGGTGGCAGCATTATGCTGTGGGGGAGTTTTTCAGCTGCAGGGACAGGACGACTGGTTGCAATCAAGGGAAAGATGAATGCGGCCAAGTACAGGGATATCCTGGACGAAAACCTTCTCCAGAGTGCTCAGGACCTCAGACTGGGCCGAAGGTTTACCTTCCAACAAGACAATGAGCCTAAGCACACAGCTAAAATAACGAAGGAGTGGCTTCACAATAACTCCGTGACTGTTCTTAAATGCCCAACCAGAGAACTGACTTAAACCCAATTGAGTATCTCTGGAGAGACCTAAAAATGGCTGTCCACCAACGTTTACCATCCAACCTGACAGAACTGGAGAGGATCTGTAAGGAGGAATGGCAGAGGATCCCCAAATCCAGGTGTGAAAAACTTGTTGCATCTTTCCCAAAAAGACTCTAGGCTGTATTAGATCAAAAGGGTGCTTCTACTAAATACTGAGCAAAGGGTCTGAATACTTAAAACCATGTGATATTTCAGTTTTTCTTTTTTAATAAATATGCAAAAATGTCAACAATTCTGTGTTTTTCTGTCAATATGGGGTGCTGTGTGTACATTAATGAGGAAAAAAAATGAACTTAAATGATTTTAGCCAATGGCTGCAATATAACAAAGAGTGAAAAATTTAAGGGGGTCTGAATACTTTCCGTACCCACTGTATGTGTGATATATTTGCTGCATTTTTCACGGGCAGTGGTCTTATCATTTGACACTTCAGGTAATCCTAAATGACCATATCTTTGATCTTGGGACTTTTTTTAGAGAGCTAATAAAACTGAATTTAATGACAGAATTAAGAAATTGTCCACATAATATTGAATTAAGCTTTAATATTTTATTAGCTAACCAAACACAAAGCTTCAGCCAAGAAAAATGATCGAGCATATAGCACTGACTTAAATTGCCCCGAATGAGCCTGAGCTGTGTAATAATTTAATTTAAAGCACAGCCACCACAAATTCAGACTTTTTTTTTTTAACTTATTTTTTTGGGGCTTTTTATGCCTTTTATTGTGATAGGACAGTAGAGAGATGACAGGAAAGAGCTAGGAAGAGAGAGGGGAGCAGGATTGGCAAAGGACCTCGATACGGGAATCGAACTTGGGTCACCGTGAGTGCACTTGCGCTATATGTCATAACAAAATCATAACAAGAAATAGTTTAATAGCTATGACACTGGGTTTGAAATCAAATGTTTGCATAGACAGAAAACACTAGCATCTAACAATGCCTGGGGAAAAAACAATCTTAAAAAATAAAGTTTATGCATAAACCCAAATAGTAAATAAAACAGTTATCAAATAAGCATGTGTCCTATTCTGTGTCCTAAACTCCTGAAACATTGGTGTTTCATTTTAGAGCAGTAAATGCAATTTATGAAAGAAGTCAATTGAATCTGTAAGTGGGGGTGGGTGTGTGAAAAAATTCAGATGTAATCCCCTTTGTAATCACTAGCATTTTTCAAAAGTAAATGTAATTTTACACATTTTTTTTCTCAGTAACTGTAACTAATTACAGTTACATTTATTTTGTAATTAAATTACGTAATTCCGTTACATGTAACTAGTTACTCCCCAACACTGTGTCTAGAACCAGCCCTGCTTGTAAGGGTATTAGTTTGGTACCATGATATGTGAAATGTGATCTCTGTGAAAATGTGACTTAAAAACACACACACACACACACATATAACTGCACTATAAGTGCACAAGCTATAAACTGCTACCCAGTGACATACTGAAACACAGGGGCGCAGCTGTCAGCAAATGATTTCAACTCATTTAGTTATTTTACGTAATTTGGGCTTTAACTAATGCTCAATTAGTTACTTTGCATAATTTGGGCTTTAACTAATGCTCAAGTAGTTACTTTGCGTAATTTGGGCTTTAACTAATGCTCAAGTAGTTACTTCGCGTAATTTGGGCCTTAACTAATGCTCAAGTAGTTACTTTGCGTAATTTGGGCTAATGGTTTGCACTAAAAAGCCATTGTGGGGTTTCTTATTTGAAATCATGGATGAACAACAGTGAACAAAGGTAAACAAAGGCCTACCTGATCAACACTACCCTTACGAAAAAGAAGTTTATTCAAGTGTACTATTAGTATACTTCTTTTAAACTAAAATAGGAAAGTATAATTTCAGTCCACTTTTTATGTACTTCTCAGAAATGTGCTTTATATACCTATCAGAAAAATACTTAAAATTACATTTAAGTATACTTGATTTATACTTAGAAAAAGTATTTGAGCTATACTTGTGCTCTGAGAATCCATGTTTTCATTGTTATGCATGAGAGATGGTATTACACATCTTCTGTACAAAATTTCGAAAACACAAGCGAAGAAGAAACCAAAACTATACTTGTGCTCTGAGAATCCATGTTTTCATTGTTATGCATGAGAGATGGTATTACACATCTTCTGTACAAAATTTCGTGCTTCCATGCTGTAAAAAAATGCAAATACATATTTTCCATTTTACGAAACATTTTGTCTCAAATACTAAAAAATGCTATTCTTTTTTAACTAAAAACCCTTGTCAGACCAACAAAATTACACAAATGTTGTCCCAACTAGTCAAACACAGTTGTCTGAGCAAAGAATTTCATATTGTTGAAATTAAGGCTATCTAAGTTCCCAGCATGCATTGCAGCATGAACAAATTATCCAGTTACTGTTATAGGATTATTGTTTTGCTGTTTGCTGACTTCATTTAAACTTTTTTTGTTGTTGTTTTGTCATTATTGTTAGTTATTTGTTGTACTGTGATGTAAAGTCACAGATTGTGTATCTAGTTTTGAGGCCTAGATACTTTCAACAACTTACATCCATTCCCTGGATATCTTAATATAATATACTTTCCTTTTTAATGTTTTTTGTTGTTGTTGTTGTTTATAAAACAATCTAATGTTTCATGTAATTGGAGACTTTCAACATCACCTCAACTCACATTTAAAGTAGTGTATGGTTGTTAATATTATTGTATATATCAGACATACCTAATACTGAAGCTCTTCTATTGGCTGAATAAGAATACAGTAAAACATAAGCACTCTCTCCTTGCATTTTTTTTTTCTCCTTGCAAATCCAGTTTCTCACTTTACTTCTGTATCCATTTGTTAAGGTTCATGTCACGAATCTGGTCGGTGCCCTACGGACTGCTCACCACCAGATGTCACTCTCATCTTTCCACTTCACTCTGACTGTTAAGTTGCACTTCGGACTGCATCTCCCATCCTCCACCGCACTGATTGCGTCAGCCCCCGTGACCAATCAGGCTTCCTATAAAGCCTGGACTTCCCCAGTTGATGTCACGGATTGTTGAATTGTCGTATTGTGATTATATTGTTGTATTTCTAGTTCCTGCTCCGAGTTCCTAGTCCCCTGTGTTTTGTTTTGTTTCCCTCGCCTGGCTCCCCGTTTTCGACTGATCGCCGCCTGCCTTTGGATTATCGCTCGTCTTAATGGACTATTCTCTCGTCTAGCCTTCAACACTCCTGTTTACTGTTGTTTGACCCTGCCTGCACGACCATGTATCTGTCTCGTCCATATAATAAAAGCTTGCATATGGATCCGCTCGCCTCTCGTCATTCACTCCCCGTAACAGAACAATCCGTCACAACAGGATCCAGCAGCTTTCACCCCGGACATTCATCTGATATGGACACGGACATAATTCTTTGCAGGATCAAAAAGAAATCACACACACTGGATCAATACACCCGTGAGTTTCTCTCAATATCAAACTATTCCACTCTCCCGGACTGTATAAAAATTGAGATTTTTTGCGACGGCATGAACCAGCCCCTCCGTACACAATTGAGACGCGAGGGTCCGCGTTCGTCGCTGGAGGCGTTTTTGAACTTTGCACTGTTGTGTGTGGGTTCGCCGTGCACCGTGGGGGTCGCGCAGAGGGAACGCGGCAATGGCGACCGCGCGTCCCGCTCGTAAATTGGCGGTCATGCCGGAGCACGATCCCACAGACACGTTTTCCGCCTGGATCGCTCGTGAAATGGCGGCCGTGTCGGAGCGCGCTCGAGCAATGGCGGCGACTGTGGTGCCCGTTCCCAAGATGGCGGCGGCGCCGGCGCACGCTCACAAGATGGCGGCGACGGCGGAGCCCGTTCACAAGATGGCGGCGAGGACAGAGCTCCGTCACGTCACAGCCGCCATACCAGAGCCATATAAAGTTGCAACTGCATTTCCCGAGTCAAGTCAAGTTTCCAAGTCAGGTCAAGTTGCAGCTGTGTTTCCTGAGTCAAGTCAAGTTTCCAAGTCAAGTCAAATTGCAGCTGTGTTTCCTGTGTCAAGTCAAGTCAGAGCTATCACCCCTGTCTCAAGTCAAGTTACAGCCATCTTCCCTGAGCCACTGCACAAGATGGCTGCCACGCCAGAGCCACTGCACAAGATGGCTGCCACGCCAGAGCCACTGCACAAGATGGCCGCCGTCTCCAAGCCACTCCACAAGATGGCCGCCGTCTCCAAGCCACTCCATCATATGGCTGCCATTCCAGAACCTGTGGTCAGCACCCGGACGCCACCTGTGGTCATGATGGCCCACGTGCTGGACACACCCCTAATGACAGTATGGGCAGCTAAAGTGGCGCTCCTTCATGTCGCGGCGGCTACCCCTGAGTCAAGTCAAGACACAGCTGCCGTTCCCCATGGGTCAAGCCAGGTCACAGCTGTTCCCCACGAGTCAAGCCAAGTCACAGTTGTTCCCCACGAGTCAAGTCACGCTACAGCTGTTGTTCCTGAGTCAAGCCATGTTATCCCTGAGTCAAGTCATGTAACAGCTGTTGTTCCTGAGCCAAGCCATGTTGTTCACGAGTCAAGTCCCGGTACAGCGGATCTCCATGAGCCAGGCCAGGTTATAGCAGTTCCTCATGAGCCAAGTCAAGCTGCTGCTGTTATTCCAGAGCCAAGTCAAGCTTCAGCCGCTGCTCCAGAGTCAAGTCAGGCTACAGCTGTAACTTCCAAGTCCAGTCAAGCTCCCAAGTCCAGCAACGTCAAGCCAGTGCCCGCTAACGTCACGTCTGTCAAGCCAGCGCCCGCTAACGCCACGTCTGTCAAGCCACAGCCTGCTCAGGACATCTCCGTCAGGTCACAGTCTGTTCACGTCATGTCTTCTGCTCCTGAGTCTGCACCCATCATGGCCGCCCTTCCTGAGTCGGTCGTTCCTGAGTCAAGCAATGTCACAGCCGTGGTTCCTGAGTCAAGTAAAGTCATTGATCTTCACAAACCAGTTCAAGTCACCGCTGGTCTTCACGTGTCAAATCAAGTCACTGCTGATCTCCATGAGCCAAGTCAAGTCTCTGTTGAGCTCCATGAGTCAAATCAGGTCACTACTGATCTTCACGAATCAGGTCAAGTCACAGCCGATCTCCACGAACCAGGTCAAGCCACAACTGATCTTCACGAGCCAGGTCAAGTTATTGCTGACGGCCCAGAGTCCAGCCACGTCCCGCCTGACGGCCCAGAGTCCAGCCACGTCCCGCCTGACGGCCCAGCATCTAGCCACATCCTGCCTGACCGCCCAGAGTCAAGTAACGTCTCGTCTGACCGCCCAGAGTCAAGTCACATTATGTCTGCCAGTGTGATGGCGATCACCATTCTCAGTATGTGGGCTGCACACTGTGCCCCTGAGGTCACGTCTGTTCACAAATCAACCTCTGAGGCCACGTCTGTTCACCAGTCTGCTCCAGAGCTCCCGTCTGATCTCAAGCCTGCTGCAGAGCTCTCGTCTGGTCTCCAGCCTGCTCCAGAGCTCCCCTCTGATCACAAGCCTGCTTCAGAGGTCCCGTCTGGTCTCAAGTCTGCTCCAGAGGCCTTCCCCATCGGAGAAGCTGCGCCAATGCCTCCAGAGGTGTCGGCGCCTGCCGTAGAACCTCTTATGGAGGGGGCGTTAACCGCTAAACTCTCTGCTTCTCCCTTTTTTCTGTCTGCATCCTCTGTCACTGTTCTCCCCAGGTCCCAGTCTATGACGCAGCCTCCTGTTCCGGAGGGCTGCCGCCTCCTGTTCCGCCCCGGAGGGCGGCGGTACCTCCTGCTCCGCCTCCTGTTCCGCCCTGGAGGGCTGCTACGCCTTCTCCCCCTATTCTGTCTGCCTCCTCTTTCCCTGCTTTCCCCAGGTCCCAGACCGTGACGCAGATTCCTGTTTCGCCCTGGAGGGCTGCTCCGCCTCCTGCTCCGCCCTGGAGGGCGCCCGCGCCTCACGCTCTGCCTCCGGCTCCGCCCTGGAGGGCTCTGGAGGGCTCTGGCGTCGCCTGTCCCGCCTCCGGCTCCGCCCTGGTGGGCCCTGCTCCGCCTCCGCCCTGGAGGACCCCTGCTCCGCCTCCGTCCTGGAGGGCCCCTGCTCCGCCTCCGCCTCCGGCTCCGCCCTGGAAGGCTCCTGCTCCACCTCCGCCCTGGAGGGCTCTTGCTCCGCCTCCGGCCCCGCCCTGGAGGGTACCTGCTCTGTCGGTCCTGCCTCAATCTCTGGGCTTCCCACATGGACCTGGTCCTCCAGCCCTCGCCCTGTCTCGCTCCCACCCCACCGCTCCCCTGGACTGTTGTTTCCTTCGAGCGTCTGGAAGCCGCTCATTGGGGGGGGCTATGTCACGAATCTGGTCGGTGTCCTACGGACTGCTCACCACCAGATGTCACTCTCATCTTTACACTTCACTCTGACTGTTATGTTGCACTTCGGACTGCATCTCCCATCCTCCACCGCACTGATTGCGTCAGCCCCCGTGACCAATCAGGCTTCCTATAAAGCCTGGACTTCCCCAGTTGATGTCACGGATTGTTGAATTGTCGTATTGTGATTATATTGTTGTATTCCTAGTTCCTGCTCCGAGTTCCTAGTCCCCTGTGTTTTGTTTTGTTTCCCTCGCCTGGCTCCCCGTTTTCGACTGATCGCCGCCTGCCTTTGGATTATCGCTCGTCTTAATGGACTATTCTCTCGTCTAGCCTTCGACACTCCTGTTTACTGTTGTTTGACCCTGCCTGCACGACCATGTATCTGTCTCGTCCATATAATAAAAGCTCGCATATGGATCCGCTCGCCTCTCGTCATTCACTCCCCGTAACAGTTCAAGAGTCTCTCCATGTTTTATTACAAATATTATGCCGAGCACCTCCTGGATGAATACTAGCTATATGTTTAATATTTTCAGCAGTGTACCATATATAAAGATTTACATCACTAAAATATCATTTGTAAATGTTTACATTATTATTATGCTTGTTAGGTTTCTTTTTTGTTTGTTTGTTTGTTTGTTTCTAATAAAATGCTGACTTGGAAGACGTAATAATCATAATAATAATAATAATAATTATTATTATATAATACATTATTTTGAAAAATGTTATAATATACTTTAAAAACACAATGAAATACGTAAACACAACAAGTCAACATTCTATTTCCTCTGCCAGGCAGCGATAAAGTCTTTAAATGTCTGTAGTCTGATTTGTGTCTGTGTTTCATCTGCGGATCAACAACACCGTCTAGTGGTTCGGCCTGAATCGGCATGTTATCAGGAGTGATTTGCTCGGTATCCTCTGTCGCGAACTCGACTGGTTCTGTCTGATTGATTTCGCTGTTCAGCTGGGTGTCATTTGCATTCGACACAAACAAAGTATTTCTTTAATATTATGACCACAAAATTTCTGTTTTTGGACACAATAATGTGTAACTAAAACCACCAAGATGTAATGTACTGTTTGTGACAACATTAAGATTTAGGTAATGACTACGCCACCCCTATGTATGCAGGATGGGGGACCTGATATAACCAATTTATGCCCAGGCGGTTCAACTGAAAGAACCTGAAAACCAGAGTGCAATACAATCTCAATTTTATTTCAATAAAACAATGTTCATTAACCTACACTTTGACAGGTATATTATGAATTTTGGTTCAATACAGTTGTCCATAAATTAACCTACAACATACAAAAGCCCAAAACAGAGGCCCACCAGGAGAGTAAACCACTATAATAAAATGTAAAAAAAGTTTAATGCAACCTCTGCATGATACATACTGTGATTTATTCCAAACTGACTTACATGATGCACTGAATGTCAAATAATCTAAATGTTGACTTTTAAAAGTAGGCACGTCAAGTATCACTGTGGTATGTTGATCAGAGACACACAACGGTTCTGCTAGGGCTTTATAGGTAATATTTTGGTTGGCGAAATTACACAAAAAAAGACAACATTGACAGACAACATTCCAGAATGCAATACAGTATTAATGCATTGTTTATTATCAATAACAATATGAATAGTAGTATTAGGGGAAAATCAACTCTTTTCTTCATGTCGTGTGATATTGCTAAACTGTCATTGGCCTATGATACACATATAAGACACACCATCCATGATTTGCATACCTACAGCAATAAACAGTTGGTAGAAGCAACATGACTGAGAGCGAGAGAACTGGCATTCAGACAAACATATGGGAAGCCAAACACACCAAAAGTGGGACGAAACATGCCTGACAGCATCAGCATAGTTAATTTCTAGACCCATAAAATTTACAAATTGTTACTCCTACTCTTCTTACCCACTCTTATGGGATAAAAAAAAAGATGGATAGGCTCACCATTTTGTAGACATGCTGCACCCAATCCATCCTGAGAAGCATCACAAGACTACGGGTTTGCTTGCATCAAAGCACTTCAGTGCTGGTGGAAATGTGATGCACTTTTTTAGCATGTCAAAGCTTCCTGTTGTTGCTGTGACCAACACCAAGCTACATCCCTGTGGAGCAGCTCTCAAAGTGGTGTCACCCGTTCACCGTATTTACTATAAGATTAGACACACAAAACCCATGGAAAATTCATATTTAGAAGCCATCTCCGTAGCACAACTCTGCACTCTCGTCAATTAACCAGGAGAATATATTTACTATATTTTGACTGGAAGGAACCACTGGCGATGATTTACAAAGGTGATTAGCCTAGAATATAAAGCAATAAAAATGATTATAAAATCTCCTGATTAAAGCTTAACTAATGAAGCTCTTAAAGTTTAAAAAAATGAATAACAAATGAGAATAAGCACTACAGAATCTGTGCTCCCAAGTGCCAAAAGAAAAATATGCTGCAGGCACAAAAGATATACATTAGATCAAAAAATCATGCTGAGGGAAAAAAAGCTTTATTTCCATGAACACAAATCAGTAGATGGAGTTTCATGACTATGACTATGAAGTTGCAGTCGACAGAAGTACGGTATAAAACCGTACTGAAGAAGTAGTGCTTAAAAAGCTGCTTATGGTCACGCACATCAGCACACAATAAATAGACAGCTAGTCTGACTGACAGTACAGTTTCTCATGACTTTACTACAGATCAGCCTCACACCTCTGTCATTGTCAGTGTCAGTGAAACTGGGAGATTCAGTCACTCATAACCACGTTCTCCTTCATCAAACACAACTGATTCAGATCATCAGCTCATTAGATTCCAAGACCTGAAATGGGTGTGTCAGACAAATGAGAGACGCAAAATGTGCAGTGTTGGGAGGCCTCCAAGAACGTGGTTGGGAACCACTGCTCTAAACACTACTGAAATAATGGATGATGATGTGATACAGTGGAAGTTCTGGATTGAAAATACTTTAATAGCTGAAATCAATGTAACGGCCGACATCATGACTGTATATGATGATGTTCTTGATGAGAGATATAGAGACAAACTGAAGCTGGACAAACAAACGGGATCTCTGACCATCACAAACAATACAACTTATTATGCTGGACTTTACGTACTACTTATAATTGGATCAAAAGAGTCATTAAAAGTTTCTGTCTATAGTGAGTAGAGATCATTTGCCCTGTTCTTTAAATATAATTGATATTAACATTTATTGACTGAGCTGATCTCAGTTTGATGTTTTTATTCTTCAGACTCTGTCCACTGTTGTGGTTCTACTGAAGCTGTGATCCGATTGGTCTTCTCTGCTCTGGTGGGTGTGGCTACTGTCATTCTTCTGGTTTATGACATCACATCCTGAACAGCTGAACAAGATCAAGCACATTTTCACACATCAGATGTCACAGCAGCTTCGTAATCCATAGCGGTTGAATATTAATAATATTTTCATATCAGAGAAGACATTTCTAGACACAGTTCTAGCAGGTGATCTGTTCATGCTTCATAAAGCCATCAGAGAAACTCTGAAATCAGTCTAAGAAGAGAAACAATTGAGACATTTGATAAGAAATGAACAACAAATGAGCTAAAGACATAAACTGGAGAGAGCAGAGGCAAACACTCTCAAGATCTCACAATAAGAGAGAACTATTGCTTTAAAGTTAAAAAGTTAACTTTTACATGTTGTTCAGGGGCAGCCGTGGCCTAATGGTTAGGGAGTTGTAACCGGAGGGCTTGTAACTGAAAGGTTGCAGGTTCGAGTCCCAGGTCCGGCAGGGATTGAAGGTGGGGGGAGTGAATAACCAGGGCTCTCTCCACCCTTAATACCACGACTGAGGTGAGTCCCTTAAGCAAGGCACCGAACCCCCAACTGCTCCCCGGCTGCCCACTGCTCTGGGTGTGTGTGTGTTTGTGTTTGTTCACTACTCACTACTGTGTGTGTGCACTTGAATGGGTTAAATGCAGAGCACAAATTCCGAGCATGGGTCACCATTATACTTGGCCACACATCACGTCCAAGAACATTACGACACATTGTATGTACAAATCTACCCTATAATGTTAAAAATCCATGCAGTGGTTTTTAATTAATCTGTAAAAATAATATCCCCTTTGTCAAATCGAGCCATTCTCAGATGCCTGTCGTTATGGCATCACACTGACAGAGGCCGCTCCCACCATAGTTGATTGACATGAGCGTCTTACCTCAGACCAGCTGTCACAGTCCAGTAACCTACATTGTATCGATGCCAGAGCAGGGATGTAAGTTAGACTGAGTGATTGAGGTGTTGTGTTGCTGGATGTAATAATGAACATAGTGGTCGTCATTTACTCCCGACATCTGAGCCGCTAAAGATGCAGTGGATTATGTTTGTTTGTGAAGGGACTATGGCTTCTGATCTACATATATCCGTCTATGTTTGCGCGAATCATTCATGATCCAGCTTCACTTACAGCATAAGTAAGTGACATTTTTTATGATTTTTTGCGGCCGCTAGCCCTTATAACATGGTAGTTAGGAAGTTTAGCAGCTAAACAAATGCTGCTAAATGCGGCTAAAGTAAACAGGCTCA
Source organism: Labeo catla (assembly GCA_012976165.1). Taxonomy (NCBI): domain Eukaryota; kingdom Metazoa; phylum Chordata; class Actinopteri; order Cypriniformes; family Cyprinidae; genus Labeo; species Labeo catla. The sequence continues at coordinate 12,187 of VONZ01002539.1, forward strand.
TCACTGCACAGAGAGAAGAGAGGGGTGGGGTGAGCTCATTTGCATTTAAAGGAACAACTTTAGAATGAGATGATTTTTGCAGAGCTCATTTTGACAAGGTAAAAAGGATGTTGTTTTTCACAACCATTGAGAATTTTTAACCAACGTATATTATAGACTTTTCATTAAGACCCTAAAGAATCATATCAGCAAAATGGGCATCCGATAATCCCTTTAAAACACTTCTAACACGTTGTGAGTCAGCCTATTTCTGTTGAAAATGATGTAATTGATCTACAGGAAGCTTAGGCCTACTAGAGCTCAAAGTGTGAAGAGTGAAAGAAATTGCAAGATGGTCACACATATAAGACACACCATCCATGATTTGCATACCTACAGCAATAAACAGTTGGTAGAAGCAACATGACTGAGAGCAAGAGAACTGGCATTCAGACAAACATATGGGAAGCCAAACACACCAAACGTGGGACGAAACATGTCTGTCAGCATCAGCATAGTTAATTTCTAGACCCATAAAATTTACAAATTGTTACTCCTACTCTTCTTACCCACTCTTATGGGATAAAAAAGATGGATAGGCTCACCATTTTGCATGCTGCACCCAATCCATCCTGAGAAGCATCACAAGACTACAGGTTTGCTTGCATCAAAGCACTTCAGCGCTGGTGGAAATGTGATGCACTTTTTTAGCTCAAAGTGTGAAGAGTGAAAGAAATTGCAAGATGGTCATCATGTGTACTAACACCTGTGGTTATTTTAGATGTTGGTCACTTCATTTTACTACAGAGGAGCTTCACATCAGCACATCATTCATTTTCTGAAGAGTTTGTCTTTTCATTTTTATAGACTGAAACCTTTGAAGATGTTTCACAGATTTTGGTTCGGTTTGTGTTTGTGGCATCTTATTGGTGAGTTTAAATGCATTTTTATGACTTCAGTTGTTTCTGTTCTGGTATTATGTAATAAATTATATATATGAAACAAATTATAAACAGTAGGGCAAATAAGAAATAAACTGAAAAAAAAAATCAAATTAATAAGCATTACCAATTTTTATATGAATATTTAGCAAGAGTTGCATTTTGACATAATTTTGTGTGTGTTTGGCCATATAAGCTGCAGAGAACTGAATTTGGATCACATGCTGTCCAAGAGGCAACTTTGTTTCAGTGGGGTTGATAGAAAGAGGTATTGTCTGCCAACCTGAGGTGTTTTGGTTTCCCATTCCAGTGGGGAGAAGGCATGGTGCAGATTCCCACTGTTTTGTGGGCAGACGCAGCTACTTTATGGAGAGACAGCTAGTATGACTGCAGGTACCACCTTGCTCAATTTTCCAGTTGCAAGACAGGTTAGGCAGTCTTAACATTTTCTCTGTCCATGCCTGGTCAGCATACCATTCTGTTTGAGCTTCACCTAGGGCTGTGCGATTAATTATTGATCTTTGTGATGGAACGCCACAGCAGATTTGCCGATTCTGAAAGCAAGAACTGACGTTATATTAAACTTTCTAATAAAGGCAGACTCTCGGCATCATATTATGCAGCTGGTTAAATCAAGGAAATGTGCATGTATTTACTCGTTATGAAAATCAACCATGGTTTTATTCTATTAAAATATACATTACATTTTATAGTTTGTGATGTTAGCCTACATTTCATAAGGTCTCATGGAGTTATATATATATATATATAACTTTGTGTTAACTTGTGTTTTGCGTTCACGGGCAATCATACCAATAATTTGTAATCTTTACCGAAATTGTGTAATGAGCAAGTCTCTCAAGAAATTTAAATGTGGCAAATGTGGTAGTGTACCAATCACACACCCAAGATCACAATTAAACTTCATTAACAAACAAGAGCGACTACACCAAGGTATGCAGATTCAAATTGTGCTCAACACCAAGGGACAATGAGATGCGGATATGAGCGCGTTAGATGATCTATGCCGAGTGATGGGCGCCACCATGTTAGGTTGTGCTGAATCCGAGCTGTGGGATTTACAAGACGCAAATTCTCCTCCCGAAAAACATTAAAGTAAGTCTCTGGTGAGCTGGGAGGAGAGCAGAGTAAAAGTTATAATTACCTGATTAATTCTGCGTATATGATATCAATAAAACATTTCGTCATATTACATTTGTAAGGATCATTATTGCCGCTTCCATGGACATCAGCGTGTATTTTGCAAACTATAAATGAATCGTTTTACTAGTACTTATGTGTTTTTAAATCTCTGGAACCTAAAATAAGCATTATATTGTTGAAAATACTAAATAGTTGTGATAATATGACAAGTGCTCAGCGCGTCCGATCTGGCTCTGCGCCAGCCAAAGCGCCAAAGCAGATTTGAATTCAGCAGTTGATCATGTGATGCGCTGAACGTTCAGTGTGATTGTACACTTCAGGGACCAGCCAAGAATGATCACACAGGTGTGACTGTACGCGTTAAAGAGTTAACAAATAATCTTTAAAACCAACAAGCTAGCTATATGCTGGATTTCTAGAGACAATCCCCCAAAGCAACTAACACCGCAAAAGGGCTCAATTGCCAGGGCAACCATCTGATAACATGGGTTTTATTACTCAAATGAATACAAGCAGAGCACACTAAATTTGTCCATAGGAAAGACACAATGCCTATAGAAATGGATTCTTTCCTATTCATTCACAGACAAACCTTTATTTGACCTTCCTGTCGCACACAGGCCCAGGTCATTGTGTATAGTATTACTGCCATATATTTTGTGTTTTTCATTGTATTCTGTTATATGCATTTGTTATGATTGATCTCTAGTGTAGTATATCTTACCTATGCCATGTTGGTCTCCTTGAATTTGTATTTTGATGATCTAAATTATGGTGTATATTATATGTTGATACCTATGCAACATATTAGTGTTTTAAAAATCCTTAGTAGTTTTTGCATCAACACCCAATCGAAGTACATATGCAAAACACCATGCTCACAGACAAAGAGTCATAAACTCATTGGAGGTATAGCTTCCAAAGACCTTAAAGGCATGAGTGATCCCCCGAGCTCTCTTCTCTTTCTTATGAAAAATCTTCCAATTGCTGTCCGTGTGGAAGGACCATAGACTGTAAAAAACATGGACGTAGTGTCCGTGACATCACCCGTAGGTTTCCAAAGAGCATTTTTGAAGCTCTTAGTAGGCGGCACTCAGCCGTTGCCATCTTGGAATCGCGTCACTGCACGTCACTCCCGGATAATCGAAAATGGGCAAATAGGCAGGACGTGGGTGGAGCTGGTTGCTGAAACCACGCCCGCCGAGCGCGACAGTGGTGACAGCAGCGGCAATCCACCTGCCACTTAAGTGGCCACGCCCTAAATTATGCAGAACTTTAAGGCTTAATATAAATTAAACGGATGAGTTATAACAAAATTCACCCCCCTCAGAGTTGACATGAAGGGCAAAATTAGCTATATAGACCAAAACCACTTTTTGAACCAGGCTGTAAAAACATTTTTTTCTGCTGTGAAGTTGGGCATTTTAACATGGGGAGTCTATGGGATTGACTCCCTTTTGCAGCCAGTCTCTAGCGGCCAGTCGATGAATTGCAGTTTTAGTCACTTCCGTGTTGGCTTCAAGAGGGAGACCGGGGGGTTGCCACTTGGGAAGGACTCACGGGGAGCCTGATCCGGCACAGGGCATGCCCAGCAGGCTCCAACATATAGAGCTGTGGCTCTCGACCACAAAGTTTTGTGCGTTTTCATTTTAGTTTCTTCACTCGTCTCACATGAGTGACTCGCCTCAGACAGTGGTTCTTTTAGAACCTAAGAAGATGAGCTAGAACTCTTCGGGACTTCCCTAAGCTTGCGCCAGGCCTTGCAGCCTTGTCTTTCCATTCCCCAAAGATCACAGGATTTCAGCTGGGTCTTTCTCTCAGCTCTTGGTTCTTCTTCACTGTTTTGGGAAGAAACTCCCAGTCACCATCGAGTCAGAACATCTTTGGAGTTCATCACTCTTCGGACATGGAAAGATGTGATTGCGATTCCAAAACCACCACTGCTCCAAACCATCAAGACTTTCACCCGAGACTGCATTCAGACACTTGTTCAACGACCAAGGCAATGCTAGAACCGTACATTTAACTAAACAAACAGAGGTTTAGTATAAGCTGTAGACAGCACTGATGGTTTCACTCAGGTGGTTAACTGACTCTTCTCATAGCTTCATTCTCTTGTCTCTCTAATGGCTTTTCACTGACCCTTCCGCCATGTATGAGTGTTTTCATGTTTGTTTGTTTAGATTAGTTATGTGTAGTTATCTGTAATCATTAAGATTATGCGATGGAATAGCGAATTAATGGTGTAATTCTAGCTTCGCTAACTAGTAATTTGCCATTGTCTGTGAAGTGAATGTGCTGTTTTGATTTGTGAAATAAGCTGTATGCGATGAGTCATAACTGACTGCCCGTAAGTTTCCAACGAATGTTCCACAGCAGCGTAATTTCTGCTCAGCTTGTTCATTGTTGTAAACAAGCATCGGTCTCTTAGCAACGTTTGACCCCAGAAGTTGAGAGCAGCCTCTTCCGGTTCAATCTGATAACAGCACACGTCACAGACCCTTGTGTAAACTGAATAGAACTGAGTGTAGCCAAGTCTTACTCTTTAGCAGCCGTACAGGCACATAAGCTAAGCCCTTTACCTCAATTGTTAGCTGTTAGCTGTTGGCATCCGACTAAGATTTAGATGTGTGAGTGTAAAGTGTAACGTTCAATAACCTCTTCTCTCACCTCTTGTTTGTGCTATCACTTTCTGTGTTGACTCAGTTAGGTTGGCCCCTCCTCACATACTTTGGTTTTAACTGTGTTACTTTAATTTTGACTCTGTTCTACCTCTCTTTGATTTTATTTTATTTATTTACCTTTGTTTAGCTTGAATGTACCAATTCAGCTAAGTTGATTTTAATTAAGTCACCAATTTAATTAAGTTATTTACTTATTTTAATGTATCTGACCATCACTATTTTCCCTCTTGGTATAGGATTATAGCAGTTCTAGGAACCGACTGTCCCCTTAGTAGCCTGATTCCTCTCTGTTCTACACCCCTCCTTACTCCTTAGCATTTGGGCCTGCTACATGAGGTACGGTCACTGTCACCATGCCATAGGCCCTGAGAAGACTAGAAACACTTCCTATTGTTTCTGCTTATTTACTTTGAGATGTTTGATGTGTCCCTGCTGGCTTAGCTAACAGTCTCCCTAGGTTTATGACCCTGCTGCAGCATGCCTTTGAACAAGCAACAACTGCATAGTTATATCTCCTATCTTAAACTAAATAAGGAAAGCCCTTTCTTTTCCCTCTGTCTCTTTCTGATTTTATTTCAGTTTTGTTTTATCTGATACCTTCATAGTGACCAAACCTGTGAACCATCAGTGTTTTGAGAAATAATTTGACTACAGGTACAGCCTGGTCATTAGTTGACCCCCACTTACAGCCCATCAAAGTTACTCAAACCCTCTCTTTAAAGTTACTCAAACTCCACCTCACTATTAAGGAGGAGGATGTGACGTGTGGCCGAGTATGGTGACCCATACTTGGAATTTGTGCTCTGCATTTAACCCATCCAAGTGCACACACACAGTAGTGAGAAGTGATCAAACACGCACACACACCGTGAACACACACCCGGAGCAGTGGGCAGCCATATTGCTGCCAAGTGATTCCACAAGTGAACCAGCATGCCTCAGACATCCAGCCCTGCCACCCACCAGGAACACCTGGAGACCCTGCAGAGCACTGTGATGGACATCCTTCTCCTGGCACAACATTCGAAACCCAACAGGAAGTCCATTATATTGAACTTTTGTATGATTTTGAGGCCCATTTTCAGGCCTCATACTTTAACAAACTCCTCTTACAGTGTTAATCCAATCATCTTCAATTTTGCTGAGTGTTATCATAAGGCCTTTGTGATGCTAAATTGCGAAGATCTTGAGTTTTCGTCGAAGGGCGTGTCCCTGGCGGTCTGACAAATTTCGATGTTTCGCCATGAAAAAGGTAGTTGCTGAAACTCATGCATGCAGTGTCCGATCTGCTCCAAACTTCACTTGTTCGATAAGAGTCCTGACCTGAACACATGTAATGGTCAATATTCCATAACACTTTGATAGTCCACTTTAGACATTCTACTAACAGTAAGTAACTTTGCAACTGCATGTCAACTAGTCATTAGAGTATTAGTAGACTGCCTGCTTAATGTGTTCTAACACTATTCTAAATTTTGCAAGTATATGTCAACTTATTCTACTAACCCTAAACTTAACCTAAGTCTGCTCTGAGAGTTAGTAGACATGTAGTTGCAAATTAATGAGAATTAGTTGACATATAGTTGCAATGTTACTTATAGTTAGTAGAATGTCTAAAGTGGACTATCAAAATAAAGTGTAACCCAATATTCTGTTACAATCATAGCGCCACCTGCTGGCAACAGGAAATGACTTGTTTTACACTAACTTAAACATGCAGTGTCTGATCTGCCCCAAACCACTTGTTCGATAAGAGTCCTGACCTCAACACATGTAAAGGCCAATATTCAGTTATGATAATAGTGCCACCTGCTGGCAACAGTAAATGAGTTGTTTTACACCAACTCAAACATGCAATGTCCGATCTGCCTCAAACTTCATGTTTGATAAGAGTACTGGCCTGAACATGTCTTAAGGCTAATATTCAGTTTCAATCATAGTGCCAACTGCTGGCAAAAGGATGTAACTTGTTCTACATTTAACATTTTCACATGTTTTACATTTACATTAATGACTGACATCCATGTTTTTATTGTTATATGGTAGGGGGTCACTATTACACATCTTTCGTATAGAATTTCCAAAAACAAGCGAAGAAGAAACAACCGATGCTTCTACATGTAATCTAAGATGATCATCAGACATAAAACAACATCAAAACCATAGATATGTAAAACTGTTTAACGTTATGGAATAAAATGTAGACCCATGAAGAGGTAATAATGATTGTTAAGCTTTGGGGTGTTAAACAACTCCGTTTTGATTATCATGAATAGTTTTTCTTTCTTTTTTTTTTAATAGCTTTTTATTCTTTAGTTATTTATTTATGAAACTTACCCACATTCTACTGTTTATAAAAAAAACAGAATGTATGAAGCTACAATAAAATGGTTTTGTTTACAAGCAGATACCCTATTCTTTCTTTTGATGTTTTATATGTTCACATATTCATATAACAAAATATATACAAATTAATACCTAAATAGGGACATAGTAGTATACTTAAAGTATGATGTAAAGTTCACTTAAAGAAAACTTATGAGTATACTTGCAGTATAAAACTACTAAACTAGTAGTTTACTGAGACTATACTTCAAAGTGTACTAAAAATACTAGAAGTATTTAATTAGTAAACTATCAGTATACCTATAAGTTCACTTTTCGTATACTTGCAGCACAAACTGAAAACATTGATGTAAACTAGTTGTGTACTCAGTTTACTACTGTTATACTGAAAGTATACTTAAAAGTATATTTTATATACTAGGAAGTGGGCCAATTTAGTCCCAAGGAGTACTGAAATAATACACGTAAAAGTACACTACTAGTACATTGATATTTGTATACTTACTACGTAAAGTATACTTAAAAATATACTTTATATAAAGAACTTTACTTAAGTATTCTTAAGCAAATAAACTTGAAGTATACTTTTTGGTAAGCGTCCATACAAAACTTATTTACAGTTAACCTTTTCACTGGTGAGTTTAAAATATTCTAGCTGACCTCCCAGAGTGAGGTTTTTTTTTTCTTTTTAATTTTAGGCGACCTTTATTTTAGAACGTTTGCCCTTATTGTTTTCATGGCGACGCGTCATGCTTGTGTAGCAGGCACCTATGATCGATAACTCAACAGGGAAATCTCACTAAATATGAATAGTTCACTAAAAAAAAAAAACCACACAGGAACTTAGTTTCAAAGAAAGGAGTTGAGACGTGGATACCAAAAAGTACAAAGTTTCTTTTACAAAATATGAATTCTAAAAGTCAATAAAAGACACAGGAGCCAGGCTGTAATGACATGGAAAACAGTTGGAAACAAATGGAAACAATGAGACCAAGGCTTACCGAAGACAGGTAATCTAATTACTAAATGTAATCGCTGTGTCTCAAAAATCTTACCACAGGTCACACCGCGCATACACACACACACACACACACACACACACATCAAGTCAATGTGAACACACTGCACTCTGTGTTCGAATCCCACCACCACACACGAGGGCCAACTAGTAGCCTGTCCGGAAGCCTCGATCCTGCAACACGATTAACAAACAATCAATAAACAAACCAAAGAAATGATAACAAACTAGCTCTTACACAAAAAGAAAAATACACAAAAAAATATATATATATTTATATATATACATGGTTGGTTAAACACAGACCTAGTATAATGCCAAGATCTACATCAAAAGGTGGCAGATATTTACACCACCAATGAAAACAATACAAATACACAAAAAACAAAAAAACAAATATCAACAAAACCAAATTAGATGCTGCTAGGCAAGACCTACAAAGTTAAATAAACTTTACAAATAAAGCAAAAGCAGCAAAAATACAAACTGAAATACAACTTAGAGTAAACAAAACAAGCAAAACAACTGACAAATAATTTTAATCAAAAATGTACCACACAAATGTAAAACAAAACAATTAAACCACTTCAACAACCAGGATAAACAACGAATACTCGTTGGGGCAGGATCAATAAAGAAACCAAAAGAATGGTAAAGCATCGGAGGACCAGTGTAGCATCCAGAAAATTACGCCGACAAAACAGCAGCATCAACAAATGTCACCCTGCAGGCTCGGTTACGTGCAATGGACCCAAATCAAGCTATTCTTCCCAAGAGATAACATTAAACTACTTGTCACATAACAAAGGAATCTGCCGCAACATTAATTGTTCTACATACCTTCTCGTTATGATCATTCCTACGCATCCACTCACATGCAGCCGCAAACATGAAAGGACATCAAAGCGCCGATCCCGCACGGGAGTACAGAGGGAGAACTTTAAGGCAGCGAGAGAGAACGGCCACCGTACAAGGAACCACAACTGATGCTCTCCATAATGAAACTATAAATCAAATACATTAAATGGATTATCCCAAGCCAGGGGCGTTTCTAGGATTTTAAAACACCCGGGGCTGATGCCAAAACATCAGGGGCTAGTGGTGTTGGGTGGGAGCTCACATCATGCTCACATAAGATTTTGTTAGACACAGGTGGTTGAACCTGGATGGGGTCCGGGGCATTAAACTGGGGGATAAAGACCTTGTCACACTATGAACAACAGTAAATAGTAATCACTGCAAATAGCAAACATATCAAAGTATTATAACAAAATTATAACTTTACAAAAATATGTTAGACAAATAAAATAATAAATCTGAAGATGTATTTATAACTGTAGCAAATATATAGTTGCATGCAAAAACAGGGCCCTATTTTTTTTTTTTTATTCCGTTTTCTGTTTTCATTTTAATACTTAAATTTATTTTTAATCAAAATGTAATTAATCATGTGTAATTAATTAAAACCATGAATCTTATAAGATTTACCGTCAATTTATCAAAAGTTAAGAAAAATACATGTTTAGGACCCCATGAAATGTTTTATTTTTTTTTTTTCACCTTACATGTTACCAAATATGTTTTAGCATGTCTGTTTATTTGAATGCATAAAAACAACTTTTATTTATTTTTACAATAGCCTTATGGAATTCTGTGTTGTGTATTTTTCTGGTTATCAAACGAAGGTATAAAATATTAAATAAATTGATCTTCTAATGAAAATGATATTTTATGTTTGACAAATAAAGGGGATTTACTATTCAAATTTAAAACATGGAAGAAATATTGTGTGAAAAAAATTGTATAATTTTTTTTTAATTAATAGTAGTAGTCGTAGTAGTAGTTGTAGGCACGTACATGTTACTGAATGGTTAATAAAGTTAAACCGAACTTTTACTTTGACGGGTTGCCCTAAATACCTGTAAATTTCTGTGTATATTTGACGCTTGTTTTACTCAAATGAAACAGTGAAATGCTCATGAAGTGACTCTCAGAGCAGTTCTGGAGATGTTGTTAATGTATTTATGTCCTTCTGAAACGGCACACGCGCATCAGTAAAGAAACCGCGCGTCCGCCCCGTTCATTCATGAAAAGACACGCAGAACATGCAGGATTCATATTTAAATAGTCTTTTGCGGCATAATATGTGTAATGACCAACCTTTGATTAATTCATTTAAACTTTGACAAATACCGTGGAAATCATAGGACTATACAAAAAAAAAAAAAAACATTCGGGGCTGGAGTAAAAATATTCGGGGCTGCAGCCCCGAATGATTAGCCCTAGCGACGCCCCTGTCCCAAGCCACACATCATGATGCTAATGTATGGAGCTAATATTATGACAAAACTATTTGAATGTGAATTGTGTAAATTTGAATTATTTACAAGTGTCATGTAACAAAACTGAATATTATATGGCATTTAACATAGTTCTGAATTAGATTTTTTTAAACTTGAATATTGAACATTTGAAATTGAACAACTGAATTTTCAAATCGCACATTTTCAAATAGACATGTATTTTCAAACAGCAGATTTTTGTTCTGATTTCTAAGACTTCAAATATTCAGTTTTTAAAAATACAACTTCAAGTTTTCAAGATGAAGAAAAATTCGGAACATCAAATTCAGTGTTCAAAATTCAAAGCGCAGAAATTCAGATCATACAGAAAGTAGGTCAGAGGTTATGCACAGGGAAGAGTAGATGATCCACGAAAAGTCGAACGAAGCATTTACTGTGACCGAGAGGGATTTGGTTCACTTAGACTAGTTTTGCCGTGGTCACATTAACTCGTGGGTACGTGAAAATACGCCGTGGTCACAGAATATTAGGCTCGTTTGAGATGAGCAAAATCTGCGCACAATCGATCACCGGTGATCAACGCAAGATTTATGCCGGTTAGAAAAGTGACATGATGCTGACGTGTGCCAAAAAACTCTGGCGACAGCGAGGCGGCCTTGTCGGATTGAGCAGTCGGGCGCAGTAGCTCTCCAACGACTGCACTGACCAAAAGCACAATGGGAAACGACTCGCTGACGACACAGCTTAATGCTCATTGGTTCAAACAACTGTGATGTCGCGTTCTCTTCTAAAATGTTTTATTTTTTAATCTAATATCATGTGGTTATGTGTTTAAATTCTGCATGAATATTCACACTATGACAGTGCGATCTCTGTGTGTGATATGTGATTGTTGTAATATTCCTATAAAAATCTAAAATACATGCTTATATTAAAGTAAAAAATGGATGATAAATACGTCTTTAGTATGGAATTAAATAGCAAGCACTTTGAGTGTCTTGTGCATCGTATTTATTTTCATATAGAAGCAACGAAACTGAAATTATACCATGTTTATCAGCAACACAGCACGTGAGTGTAAAAAACGCGATATCAGCCTTTGATCTCGTAGGTTTCTGTTCAGAACTGTCCGTCTTGACTGCGCTTTTCACTCCTCCCTTCACTGCAGGCGCCTACTCTCGCCTACAGTTCAGGCGAGGCTAGGCGCATCTCAAACGAGCCTATTATCTCGTGGGAACGTCATATTAACTCGTGGCAGTATGATATGTCGTGGCCACAAGATCATTTTATGGAGATCATGACATGTAGGAATCGCCGCGCGGCTGCTGCCTTCTCTCGTAGTGGAAGCGTTTTGTGCAGTTGAGGTGGTGTTCGCGACGCGGTCTCGGTGCGGACGCTGCCGCTCACAAAAAGATTTTAAAAAATGATCTTTGGCTGCGCCTGCTGCGAAGCCCATGTTCGTGGAAGCGGCAGGATTTTGGGTGCAGGAGCACCACTTGCGCTCTCCGCGCCGCTCCCATTGAAAATGAACTGGACACTCGCGACTGCCGCGTCCCGTGTGAAAAAGCCTGAAGTGATTTGTGCTGTTTTGGGAAAGACAAAGTTGCAAACATAGTTGCAAACAACAAGGTCACATTTGATTTCATTAAAAATAAACAAAACATAACAGCAATGTATTATATGTGTTTTTCTATTTATAATTCATAGTCCCTATTCATGGGATTATGACTTCATGTCAGGCACATCTCTGTAAAGTTTTTTTGATTGATCATAGGGGAATTCCATTACACGATCGTCGTTTTCAACACTACCGACAAATGTTCTATTTGTTGTTAAAAATCTGGTTAAAGGACATAACATATTTTTATCTCTGGCTGCGCCTGACGCAAACAGACGTAAGTGGCAGTATTTTGGCTGCAGGAGCACCGCTTGCCTGTTAACGGATCGGTTCCTTATATTTCATATTTGTATATTATTATTATTAAACAGTAGGCTAATACAATAGGCCTAATTTTATAATAATTATATTAACTGGTTAGGGCTATATTTTTGGGCTATATTTATTGTTTTATATGCTTATTTCCCTTTCAGTTCGTGTAGTGCTTTAATTAACTTTCTGTATAATTATTCTAATATTATTAATATGCTAAAATATTTTGCAAATACTGTAAACGCCTGACAATTATGCCAGTGAAGTTTTTACTTTATTAATGTATTTACCCCAGTTGGTGATGATAAATGAGCATGTTGTGTTCATTGTGTTTCAAATGAAACTGCGTGAATGATTTATTCCTTAACTATAATAAATAAAATAAAGTGTAATAGTTTATCAATAAGCCGAAATGAAATATGTTATATTCACCCTTTAATCTGCACTTCCAGTAAAAATTCCTCGTCGGCAAAACTATTCAGAACCTGAAGTCAAGAGATCTCAAGTATGATACAAAGCTATAGACAACTAACACAACCTATTATAGCCCACATACTAATAACAGTCTAGATGTGTTATATAGTCCAATTTTCGCGCGTTGGGGAGTCGCTCTCTAAACTTCTGGTATTAAAATTGCCTTTGAATGCGCGTGCGCGTTTTGCTTTCAGTTTCGTTTTACGCAAAGCAGAGTGATGAAGTGGATATATGCCGTATAACTATGTATACACTGCCATCTTGTGGCCACGACATATTATTATGCTCCCACAAGTTAATATGACGTTCCCACGAAATAATAACTTGTGGCCACGGCGTATTATCACGTACCCACGAGTTAATATGTTGTGGCCATGACAAACTAGCCTAAGTGAACCAAACATGTCCCCTCTCGGTCACAGTAAATGCTTCGTTCGACTTTTCGTGGATCATCTACTCTTCCCTGTGCATAACCTCTGACCTACTTTCTGTATGAGCTGAATTTCTGCGCTTTGAATTTTGAACACTGAATTTGATGTTCCGAATTTTTCTTCATCTTGAAAACTTGAAGTTGTATTTTTAAAAACTGAATATCTGAAGTCTTAGAAATCAGAACAAAAATCTGCTGTTTGAAAATACATGTCTATTTGAAAATGTGCGATTTGAAAATTCAGTTGTTCAATTTCAAATGTTCAATATTCAAGTTTAAAAAAATCTAATTCAGAACTATGTTAAATGCCATATAATATTCAGTTTTGTTAAATAACACTTGTAAATAATTCACATTTACACAATTCACATTCAAATAGTTTTGTCATAATATTAGCTCCATACTAATGGGTTAGCCAAACAACGCATACCTGTGAGAGCGGAAGGGGCAAACGCGGAACTGGCGAACCTCAGGCAGTGAGGCATAACCTGTGTTCGAACACACAACTGGTGTCGTACAATTCCCTCATATATATACCCACCAAAGCTATGTGATTGGACAACTCATACTTCGCTTATTATTATACGGTTCCTCTCACTACACTTGTTACCTGACACGCCGCAGCCGCAATAACACTGTATGACAGATGGATCGCTTTTATTTAGTTTTCCTTTTTGTACAAAATGTTCACACACTTGCTTACCATGTCATGAACTATCTGATATTCCGATTCACAAAAACGTGTAAATAAGTGTGTTTTGTCGTTGAAAAACCGTTATAAATTATTTTGATCGTGATCTATAACGTGAGATGTGCGTGGCCATATTTGTTCACGCTGCAGTTCAGAGAATCCTGTCAGCTGGATTTACAACAGGTAAATTCATTTGTTTCTCCCGAAATACATGCAAGTAATATGTTGCTGGTGAACTGAGAAGGGAATAGAGTGAACTTGTGAGTTACTTACACTATGTGTATGTGATATGAATAAATTCATTGTTTTTAAATGGATTGTTATTTGCTGCTTCCATAGACATCTGTGTGTATTTTAAATTCTAAATGTATTGTTTTACTAGTATTTATATGTATTTAAATGTCTGAAACCTAAAATGAGCGTTATGTGGTTAAAAACACTGCATTGTGATTATATTACAAGTGCAGAGCATCTCTCTCTGGCTCAGCGCCAGCACGAAAGCTTAGTTTGAATTTGGCAGTTGCGTGACGTCACGGAACAGTCTAAATTTCACTAAATAAGTGAAATAAAATGAATCCATTAACAGTAAATTTAGAGTCAGAAGTCACATGCATCAGTTTACTATACAGATGAACAAGCATAATCCAACAATTTATTTTAAAATATAAGGAGATAGATCATTTTATTATTTCCTGTGTTTAAGGAAATGGCTGTGTGAGAATAAACTATGTTCAGTCTTGTTGAGAGAAGACCACAAACACACACAGCATCAGTTCCGTTGTATGTGTTTACAGGCATTTTAAGGGCTTGTGTGGGTTTTTTAAGTGAACTGATAAAGAAAATGTTTCTCAAATTAGTTTTGTTGTTTGTGGCATCTGGTTGGTGAGTTTGAAATGTTTTTTTTTTATGGCTTCAGTTGCTTCTGTTATGGTAACATGTAAGACTACATTTATTTTGAAGCTTTAATCAATGATAAAATCTGTTCTTCAGGTGTGTTTGGTGATGGAGAAGTGAATTTAGTGCCAGTGATGGAGGGGGATTCAGCCATTCTAAAATCTGGTCTTACTGAAATAATGGGTGATGATCTGATTCAGTGGAAGTTTTGGATTGAAAACACTTTAATAGCTGAAATCAGCAAACGAGCCGTCAGCATGACTGTATATGATGATCTTTTTGATGGGAGGTTCAGAGACAGACTGAAGCTGGACAATCAAACTGGATCTCTGATCATCATAAACACCACAACTGAACATGCTGGAGTTTATGAAGTACTGATAAACCATTTGAGCACAAATTTCATTCTCACTGTACATGGTAAGTTAAATATTTGTCTCTTATTTTTATTTATTTATTTATTTATTATTTTTATTACTAATATTCATATTTGAAATTAAAACTTTTTTTAATTTCTCAAACAATAGTAATGTTATTTACAAGTCTTAAGGTCGAAATTTCCGGCCGAAATTTTTGCACATTAAAACATAAATACGTCCTCAAGTTCTGTCAATCACGTTTACACACTGCCTGCAAAACTTTCGTCCGTCATAAAAAAACTTCAAGTTTTTAAAATGCGTTTTCACATCCATATTTAGCATTTTTATAGGAAAAAAAAAGCGAATAAAAAAAAGCAACAGAAAAACACATACGAAAATTTCGGACTCAGTGTGCAATGACCTTTACTCTGTAACAAACACTGTTTATTTTTTGGTGATGTGTTTGTGTTTGGTGATGCAGATGGACTCAATTCAGTGTCAGTGAAGGAGGGAGATTCAGTCACTCTAAACTCTGATCTTAAAATGAAGGATAATGATCAGATGTTGTGGACATTTTTAAATGAAATCAATTTAATAGCTGAAATCAATAAACACACCAAGAGGACGACTGTATATGATGATGTTCTTGATGGGAGATTCAGAGACAGACTGAAGCTGAACAAACAAACTGGATTTCTGACCATTACAAACACCAGAACTGAAGATTCTGGATATTATGTATTACTGATTTATGGAGCAAACCCCTCATTAAAAACATTCAGTATTTCTGTCTATGGTGAGTAGAGACCTGCCCTTTAAAAATGATTGATATTAACATTTATTTGGACATAATAGTATCCAACTGAAAGTTGTTGAAATCAACTGAAAGTTGTTGTCAGTTTGTTGGTCTTGTCTTCTTCTACCAGAACTTGGTCCTTAAGCAGTGAATCTCCATACTTAAAATATCAGCTGTAATAATCAACTATAGCTATTACAGACTCTCCTGTTGGTAAACTTGTACATAATGTGTGTTGTTGAGTGTCAATCCTCCACAAGACTGCCTATAGCTTTGTTCTCAAACTTAATTCCTGGAGGGCCACAGCTCTGCACAGTTTTGATCCAACCCTAATCAAACACACCTGATCCAGCTAATCGAGGTCTTCAGGATTACTAGAAACCTCCAAGCAGGTGTGAGTTGGAGCTGGTTGGAGCTAAACTCTTTCAGAGCTGTGGCCCTCCAGGAATTGAGTTGAGACCACTGGCCTATAGTCTCTTCTGATTATGTGTTTCTTGGTTTGAAGCAAACGTAATATAATCATTTTCTCAACCCCCCTCAAAATCTACGAGCGCTGATGCTGATTTGTGTTGATTTATTTATTTTTTTTTTTTGATGACTGATTGATGACTCACTCTCTTGTATTGAATTGCACCATTGTATATAGTAGATGCTGTGATTTCTCTGGACTGTGCTGTGTGCTCCAGTTACTTGAAACCCATTTCAGATCAAGCTTACTGAACACGGTAGGGAGATTCATACCTTGACAGAGTTCATCTAGAGCTTGAATTAGGTACCAGCTAGAATAGACAAGTGTCTGGTCTCTGAGTATGACCTTGTCCTTGACACTCAATTCATTTCCTTACATGAAAGTAGGGCTGAAGGTTGGTATGCACAGTTTTTACAGAAACAGGACATCATTTCACAATTTGATAGCACACAAAAGTCAGTTCAGGACATGAGGATGCAATAGTTTCAAACTTGGATGGTGAAATGGCAGTCAGGGGCCTGGGTGCATCTGTGAAAATATTGCTCCAAGGCCATAATCTGATGCATCAGTAGACAATAACTGGTAGTTCTGGATTAAACAGCGCAAGTGCTGGACTGTCATTTAAGCATAGGTGTAAATCACGGAGGGGACAGAACCCCCTATTTTGGGGTTGTCCCTTACAAGGGACAGTTGTACTCAGGTACTTTTTCACAGTTCTTACATATTGCTCTTGAGGCCGGGCATTCTTTTGCATTAGCCAAGTGTCCACTAGAACCACAATGAAAACATGAGCAAATTCTTTGGACAATCACTCTTTGTTCCAGACCGAACTCCTTCATGTGTATCTCCATTGTTTCTACTCTTCTTCTCTTTTGAGTACTACATCCCCCTAGTGTTCGTTATTTTTCTATGTGGACACAACCCAAGGGCCAACAGCATGGCTGTATATGATGTTTTTAATCAGAGATTCAGACTGAAGCTGGATCAACAGACTGGATCTCTGACCATCACAAACACCATAATTGAATATACTGGATTCTTATAAACTTCAGATCAATATTTACAGCAGGTCTTCTTTTTATCTCACTGTCTACAGTGAGCTAAATATCAGTTTCACCTGTTTTAGACCTAAAGAACCACCTTTTCATGACTAATTTTTTAAAATTACTAATTAGGTTATTTTTTATGTATGCCAAGTTCTGTGAAACTCTAGATCGTGCAGACTAATGGGTCATCAATGCAAAGTGATGTACTCACAGTGTTAAACTACTTGGCACAAGCTGATTGGTTTGTGTTGCATACACAGCTAATAAGCTTGCTGCTTTACATTTAAATGACTGGTTAGCATTCAGGAGAGCATTTCACAGCACTCTACAGAAATCCACTGAAACACTCAACTTCTATAGATCTGCTACGGGTTATTTTATAAGCTATTTGTGCAGCAGCAGTATGTCTTAAATACTAGAGGTGGGAATCTTTAGGTACCTGACAATTCGGGTTTATATCGATTCTTGGGGTCACGATTCGATTAAAAATCGATTCACAATTTTTCGATTTTTAATCATGATTTACAGTTTTTCATCACATTTATTTTGTGCACAGTGGACATCAAATGCACCAGTATTTTGATTCAAAAACATACTAGTCTATAGTGTATGGGTAGTCCTGACTCAAGAAATCAGTGTTTCCTAATAATTATTATATTTTTAATAAATCAAAAATATTGTACACTTTCCATTAGGGATGTGCCCGAATCCCAATACCGTAAAGGGAATAAATATGAGATGGTAGGAACATATAGGCTATATATTTTAATGCTTTCTCTCACAATTATATCATTGGGTAATTATACTATATGTAAATTGCGCACATCAGCCATAAATAATATGCTGGCTTTTTACTTTCACTTTAAAGATTTGCCATTGCACATACTGGAGCACATCCCTACTTCCCATAAAACCAAAAGATCAATAATTACTTGCCCTGGCTAAAAATGGGGCAGGGCGTATTTGTATTTGTTTTTTTGTTATTAGGCTAGGCTATTAATATTATATTAAGAGGACTGAATTGCGATTCAAATGGATTTTTTTTTTCCCCCATCCCTATTAAATACTCACAGCACCATGTATTCCTGCACTTGCTTTGCAGCAGCAGCAGTAATAATTTACAACAACAGCAGTAACCAACAGAGGTAGCAATTCAACAGCTTAGCTGATCTATTCCTCCAAGACCGAAAACATTAATATTGTCATATCCATGTTAAAATCTTAACAGTTGTCATGGTAGAAATACAACCAGGTTTATATTTAACTTTCTATATTCGATTGTTTTTAAATGCTCTACTTTTTACCAGTCTTGGTTCCAACTGATGTTTCTTCTTCATCTGCTCAAATGTCTTCATTCGTACTCATTTCTCTTTATTCGTTCATGTTTTCAGCTCATCTGTCTGTTCCTGTCGTCAGCAGTAACTCTTCACAATGTTCATCATCATATTGTTCATTGTTGTGTTCAGTGGTGAATGTGAGTGATGTGACTCTCTCCTGGTACAAAGGAAACAGTTTATTGTCCAACATCAGTGTGTCTGATCTCAGCATCAGTCTCTCTCTACCTCTGGAGGTGGAATATCAGGATAAAAACACCTACAGTTGTGTGCTCAACAATCCCATCAGCAACCAGACTCAACATCTGGACATCAACAAGCTCTGTCACACATGTTCAGGTACGGCAGCACTGATATTAGTTGATGTCGGTGCTGATATTAGCGTTTACTGACTGAGCTGATCTCAATGTTTTTTATTCCTCAGACTCTGTCCACTGTGGTTCTACTGAAGCTGTTATCCGATTGGTCCTCTCTGCTCTGGTGGGCGTGGCTATTGTCATTCTTCTGGTTTATGACATCAGATCCAGAAGAGCTGAACAAGGTCAAGCACATATCACACATGAGGTACCTCACTGATGATATAATTTTCCCATAAAACTATTTTGTTTATTATTTATTGATCTTAGTTTATTTGTAATGGTTTTATATATTCACATACTGGTGTATATGTTTATTTTAGGTGGCTCATTTCCACTCATTTAGAAGATGATTTGAGAACAAACAGCAATGCATTCTCTCATTAACAGTTTAAAATGTGAGTGTTTGTCGTGATAAATACTGATGATTACCAAATATTGCATATCTGTTAATATAACATGCTTTCCTTTTTATTGTTATTTTTTTACGATCTTGTCTTTCATATTTGATTGGAGACTTTCAAAATCACCTCAAATCACACTTAAATGTGGTGTAGTGTTAATATTATTGTATAGATCATTTGTAATACTGAAGCTCTTCTACTGGCTGAACATGAAAACAATAAAACATTCAAATTCTTAGTCTCAGAATTTTCAGAAATCCAGTTTGAAAAACTCATTGTTCATATTTTCTCAGATAAGACATACAGATCTCATTTTTTTTTTTTTTTTTTTTTTTGGCTGTTTGTGTTTGCATACCTTTATCAATAAAGTTTTCTCACTCTGAGGTTCAAGAGTCTCTACATGTTTTTATTACATTTATTATGCAGAGCGCCTCCTGCAGGAATACTATGTTTAATTAATTATCTCATTAGTTTTATTTATTTTTTATTCACAATAATAAAGCAACAACTTTCCTTAGTGTCTCCTTTATCCTGAGAAAATGCAGATTTGGTAGATGTTATTATAATAATAACAAAAACAATAATATACTTTGTTATAATGTATTATAATAATATAGCTATAATATCATTTGAGAACATAGTCAATGTAAACACAACATATTGGTGCTCCATTTCCTCTGACAGGCAACGATAAAGTCTTTAAATGTCTGTAGTCTGATTTGTGTCTGTGTTTCATCTGCGCATCAACAACATTATCTAGTGGCTCAGCCTGAATCGGCATGTTATCAGGAGTGTTTTGCTCAGTATCCTCTGTCACTGACTTCACTAGTTCTGTCTGATTGCTTTTGCTGTTCAGCTGGGTGTCATTTATTTTCTCCCTATAGAATTTCTTCACAAAAGTGGCACTTTTTAATTGTGTAGACAGAATGTCCCTTTTTGGACACAACTGTGTCTGGAACTCAAGTTCAGTTGAGTTGTCACTCAGAATCTCATAGGGAAATCATACGGCTGGTTTAAGGCACATTTCACATGTTATGGATCAGTTTATTACTGTTGAAAATGACGCCACTGACGTACAGGAAGTTGTAGCCTACTGGAGTTTAAAGTAACAGTGTGAAATATTAAGTAAATTGCTAGATGGTCACATGCCTAAAAATGTGCAGAAATTTTATATGAAGCTGAGTTTCACTTCACTGTACCACAGAGCAACTTCACATCAGCTCATCTGCTCATCATTATTACTGAACCAGTTTTGTAGAGGTTGTCTTTTCATATGGTTTGTGGACTAAAACCATTGAAGATGTTTTGCACGGCTTTGTTCTGTTTGTGTTTCTGGCATCTGGATGGTGAGTCTGAAATGTGTTTTCATGGCTTCAGTTGCTTCTGTTGTAGTACCATGTAATAAATTACTGGTTAAATTAGTCAGAGAGAATCAACATTCACTGTTACAGGCCAGTACTTGATTGGGGGCATTCAAATTCTAAGGGTGGACAATGCAAACTGACAGGAAATCCAAATTTGGCAGGTGACAAAGTTATTTAAATATGCTATTTATATGAGAAAATCATGCAATTCAATCACTGCTATATAGTGCACAGCAACATTTATGTCTTTTTTTAGAGGGATTGGCATGGTAATGTACATGACAATGTTAATGTATTTGGTCTTGGATGAATAGATCTGCTTCACTGCTACTTCTGGGCCATTGTTTCACAGCCAAAAAAGAAAAGGAAGACACTTAACGACTGCAACATTAACCCTTTCACGCATACGATCACACCGGTGTGATCATTCTTAACTGGTCCCTGGAGCGTACGATCACACCGGTGTGATTCGAACGTTCAGCGCATCACGTGATCAACTGCTGAATTCAAATCTGCTTTGGCGCTTTGAGCCAGATCAGACGCACTGAGCACTTGTCATATTATCGCAACTATTCCGTGTTTTCAACCATATAATGCTTATTTTAGGTTCCAGACATTTACATACACATAAGTCCTAGTAAAACGACGTATTTATAGTTTGCAAAATACACGCCGATGTCCATGGAAGCGGCAATAATGAGCCTTACAAATGTTATCTGAGTACATGTTTTATTGATATCATATACACATTGTGTAGGTAACTATAATGTTTACTCTGCTCTTCTCCAAGCTCACCAGAGACTTACTTTAATGTTTTTCGGGAGGAGAGGATGAATTTGCGTTTTGTAAATCCCACAGTTTGGATTCAGTGCAAACTAACATGGCGGCACCCATCACTCGGCATAGATCAACTAACACGCTCAAGTGTTTAAACCTCCAAATACATTTAATTGCACATATTTCAGAATCGGAATATCAGATATTTCATAATACAGTGAGCATGTTCGTGAATATTAATAATAAAAAGGGAAAAACCATATAAAAGTGATACATGTGTCATACAGCGCTATTGTGGCTGCCCTGTGCCACGACGCGTCGCCATGGAAACAATAAGGCTATATGTTCTAAATAACGGTCGCCTAAAAAAACTCACTCTGGGGGCTCAGCTAGAATATTTTAAACTCATGTGTGAAAGGGTTAATTGGCAACAGCACTGACACATGCTAAATATATCCGTAACTCTAGTTTTAACGAGTATAAAGACAGTGTTATCAGTCATAACTTCTGGCAAGAAATAGTTCAGACACTGGATGAAGATGATTATCAAATGGAGCATAGTTTGAAAGTCTGCACGTTCAGTTGTCCGCAAGCGTGCCAGTATAGCTTCAATGGCTAAAAACACACACAATTATGTCAAAATGGCAGCTTTTTGCGAGTGACCTCATAAACATGAGTTATGAAGTCTTAAATGACCGTAAAGCCTTAGGAAAAACTAATATGTGTCAGATGTGCATCGTATCATGTTTGATAATGTATTCTTATTAGTCAACTGTAACACTAGCCAAGGGAGAAAATGTGATTCTGATTCTGACTGAGCAATCACTGCGTTCAGATATTTCCAAATCGTTTCACTCACACTGTCACTGCTACATAAATATTTTTCACTTGTTTTATATTGTAATCATCACAAAGATAAAATTATTAATCCAAACAACATTTTGCTTCTGTTGTTTATGATATTCATTTCAAATTTAAACATCAAACTATTTATTTTAGTAAACCATCTTAATCTGTGACAAACCCGATGATCAAATTCAGTGGGAGTTTTTAGGTGCTTTAATAGCTGGAATAAAAAAAAGCCAACAGATTCAGTGTATATGATTATGTTTTTGATCAGAGATTCAGAGACAGACTGAAGCTGGACAATTAAACTTGATCTCTAACCATCACAAACACCACAACTGAACATGCTGGAGATTATAAACTACAGATCAATGCTTTCATCAGACCTTCTCTATGTCTTACCAACTATGGTGAGTTAAATATCAGTTTCACCTGTTTTATTAATTACAGATAAAATTAGACAATAGTTAAAATTACTAATTAGCTTAATTTATGTTACATTGATTGCATACTGTTTTTTATTTAACTTTCTGTATCAGATTTTTAAAAAGTTCTTCTTTTAATCAGTTGGTTCCTAAATTTCTTCATTTATCCTCGTCTATTTATTCCTGTTCCTGTAATCAGCATAGACTGGCCTTCATCATCATCATCATCAGGATCTTATCCCTATCCCATCAGAAACCACACTCAACATCTGAACATCACTCAGTTCTATCACACCAACCCATTCTCACTCCCAAGGTGTCAGAGCGGTCATGCGCCTTTAGCGTCACTATGAAGACATCAACGGTACCCCTCGGTGTCACTATTTCGACGAACTGGGACCTACATTGATTTTAATTGGAAACTTTTGGCGTCAGAACACAGACGCGAAGGACATGAGATGGAGATCGCTATGAAATCACATTCAGGAAGTGTCATTCAGCACACATCACAATATTTGCCATCAATTTAGGTGTGCCACAGGTTGGGTGAGTAGTTGTAAATATGCTGTCTTAACGTTTGTTCTAAAATGTATCCTGTCTTCTTTATTAATCAGATTAGCGCCGTATGTTTATTCGGTTAATTATATCTGTCTTCAGAGGCTGTCTTTGCGTTTCATTGCATTTAACTAAACAAACACACCTTCTAACTGGGACGATTAAACTCTGTCTGTCACGTGACGTGCCATAGACCTTCGATCAGTTTTATATCCATATCAGGTTCAACAATGTAAGTTGTATTTGTAGTAAAATCATGGTAACCGCATCACTTACAACAGCAACTGCAGTTGTGCTGTGATTTTATGTTAAAAACACAGTAAACATGATACTTGCCATGTTTTTACCACAGTACCTGTAGTTGTACTGTGATATTTGAAGTTAAAACACAGTAAACATGACACTTACCATGTTTTTACCACAGTACCTGTAGTTGTACTGTGATATTTGAAGTTAAAACAGTAAACAGGATACTTACCACGCTTTTACCTCAGTAACTGTAGTTTTACTTTGATATTTGAAGTTAAAACACACTAATCATCACACTTACCATGTTTTTACTACAGTAACTGCAGTTGTACTGTGATATTTAAAGTTAACACAAAGTAAACATGGCACTTACCATGTTTTACCACAGTAACTGCAGTTTCACTGTGAAATTTTAAGTGAAAACAGTAAACATGACACTTACCATGTTTTACCACAGTAACTGCAGTTTCACTGTGAAATTTTAAGTGAAAACAGTAAACATGACACTTATCATGTTTTTACTACAGTAACTGTAGTTTTGCTGTGAAATTTGATATTAAAACACAGTAAACATGACACCATGTTTTTACTACAGTAACTGTAGTTTTGCTGTGAAATTTGATATTAAAACACAGTAAACATGACACTTACCATGTTTTACCTGTAGTTGTACTGTGATATTTGAAGGATTAAAACACAGTAAAACAAGATACTTACCATGCTTTTACCTCAGTAACTCTAGTTTTACTGTGATATTTGAAGTTAACACACGTACTCATGACACGTCTAACACCCAGTAACTGCAGTTTTACTGTGATATTTGAAGTTAAAACACAGTAAACATGACACTTATATGTTTTTACCCCAGTGCCTGGTTGTACTGTGATATTTGAAGTTAAAACAAAGTAAACATGACCCTTACCATGTTTTACCACAGTGAACTGCAGTTTCACTGTGAAATTTTAAGTGAAAACAGTAAACATGACACTTACCATGTTTTTACTACAGTAACTGTAGTTTTTCTGTGATATTTGAATTAAAAATGACACTTACCATGTTTTTACTACAGTAACTGTAGGTTTGCTGTGAAATTTGATATTAAAACACAGTAAACATGACACTTACCATGTTTTTACCACAGTACCTGTAGTTGTACTGTGATATTTAAAGTTAAAACACAGTAAACAGGATACTTACCATGCTTTTACCTCAGTAACTCTAGTTTTACTGTGATATTTGAAGTTAACACACAGTACTCATGACACGTACCATGTCTTTACCCCAGTAACTGCAGTTTTACTGTGATATTTGAAGTTAAAACACAGTAAACATGACACTTATGTTTTTACCACAGTACCTGTAGTTGTACTGTGATATTTGAAGTTAAAACAGTAAACAGGATACTTACCACGCTTTTACCTCAGTAACTGTAGTTTTACTTTGATATTTGAAGTTAAAACACACTAATCATCACACTTACCATGTTTTTACTCCAGTAACTGCAGTTGTACTGTGATATTTAAAGTTAACACAAAGTAAACATGGCACTTACCATGTTTTACCACAGTAACTGCAGTTTCACTGTGAAATTTTAAGTGAAAACAGTAAACATGACACTTACCATGTTTTACCACAGTAACTGCAGTTTCACTGTGAAATTTTAAGTGAAAACAGTAAACATGACACTTATCATGTTTTTACTACAGTAACTGTAGTTTTGCTGTGAAATTTGATATTAAAACACAGTAAACATGACACCATGTTTTTACTACAGTAACTGTAGTTTTGCTGTGAAATTTGATATTAAAACACAGTAAACATGACACTTACCATGTTTTTACCACAGTACCTGTAGTTGTACTGTGATATTTGAAGTTAAAACACAGTAAACAAGATACTTACCATGCTTTTACCTCAGTAACTCTAGTTTTACTGTGATATTTGAAGTTAACACACAGTACTCATGACACGTACCATGTCTTTACCCCAGTAACTGCAGTTTTACTGTGATATTTGAAGTTAAAACACAGTAAACATGACACTTATGTTTTTACCCCAGTAACTGCAGTTGTACTGTGATATTTGAAGTTAAAACAAAGTAAACATGACACTTACCATGTTTTACCACAGTAACTGCAGTTTCACTGTGAAATTTTAAGTGAAAACAGTAAACATGACACTTACCATGTTTTTACTACAGTAACTGTAGTTTTGCTGTGAAATTTGATATTAAAACACAGTAAACATGACACTTACCATGTTTTTACTACAGTAACTGTAGGTTTGCTGTGAAATTTGATATTAAAACACAGTAAACATGACACTTACCATGTTTTTACCACAGTACCTGTAGTTGTACTGTGATATTTAAAGTTAAAACACAGTAAACAGGATACTTACCATGCTTTTACCTCAGTAACTCTAGTTTTACTGTGATATTTGAAGTTAACACACAGTACTCATGACACGTACCATGTCTTTACCCCAGTAACTGCAGTTTTACTGTGATATTTGAAGTTAAAACACAGTAAACATGACACTTATGTTTTTACCCCAGCAACTGCAGTTGTACTGTGATATTTGAAGTTAAAACAAATTTATCTGTTTCAGTGAGTGGAAATGCTAGTTTGATGTGTCCTGTTCAGTGTTGGGAAGGTCACTTTGGAAATGTAATAATTTACAGATTACAAGTTACTTGATTTAAAATGTAATAAGTAGTGTAACTTTTCAATTACTTTATCAAAGTAATGTAACTAATTACTTTTAATTACCTTTTGATTACTTTTCTAAATTTCTAATATTTTCAACTGTTAATCATTTTGAAACATTTAAACCAGGCAGAATTAACCTTACAGTAGCGTTCAACACTGATTACTGTCAGACTTTCAAAATCCTTTATCACTTGAATTAAGATTATAATAAGTAAGGGCAAATATACATCTTTATTTTGCGATAACAACTGGCTGGATGTACATTACCTCACTTATTACACAACTGCTTGATAGACTATTTAGATGTTTTGTGTCAAAATAATTAGGCATGAAACACTGATCTGAGTTGAAATATTTGAACGCAAAGCTTCCATGAAGAAATCAGTTGCTAGCAAACGGCAAGTTCAGACTAGACATTTTAGGGATACAGTGCAGTCATACCACTTTTCTTACACAACATTTCACCACATAAATAATTAAGTAGTAGTACTAGTTTGTTAGTTATCTTATAATCCATTACAGTGTACCAAAAAAAAAACGATACCAGGATGACAGAATTAAGAAATTGTCTACATAATATTGAATTAAGCTTTAATATTTTATTAGCTAACCAAACACAAAGCTTCCACCAAGAAAAGCTATCAAGCATATAGCACTGACTTAAGTTGCCCCAAATGAGTCTGTATTATTAGCTTTTACCAGTTGTTTATTGGGGAATAACCTACCTTGGAATGTCATGACTGACCAATCAGAATCAAGCATTCCACAGAGCTGTGTAATAATTTAATCTAAAGCACAGCCACCACAAATTTAGACTTTTTTTTTTTATACCTTTTATTGTGATAGGACAGTAGAGAGATGACAGGAAAGAGTGGAGCAGGATTGGCAAAGGGCCTGGAGACGGGAATCGAACTCAGGTCGCCGTGAGCGCATTTGCGGTATATGTTGGCACGCTAACCACGAGGCTATTGCCGCCGACGCCACAAATTCAGACTTAACAGCTCTTATTTATTTTGAGATCATTGCAAGGTTAAATACAGATTTGAAATCATAACAAGAACTAGTTTAATAGCTATGATACTGGGTTTGAAATCAAATGTTTGCATAGTTATGACAGAAAACACTAGCATCTAACAATGCCTTGGAAAAAAACTATTTTAAAAAATAAAGTTTATGCATAAACCCAAATAGTAAATAAAACAGTTATCGAATAAGCATGTGTCCTATTCTGTGTCCTAAACTCCTGAAACATTGGTGTCTCATTTTAGAACAGTCAATGCAATTTATGAAGGAAGTCAATTAAATTGTAAGTGGGGGTGGGTGTGTGAAAAATTTCAGATGTAATCCCCTTTGTAATTACTGGCATTTTTCAAAAGTAACTGTAATTTAACTACACATTTTTTCTCAGTAAATGTAACTAAGTACAATTACATATATATTGCAATTAAATTACGTAATTCCGTTACATGTAACTAGTTACTCCCCAACACTGGTCCTGTTAGCATGTAAACATATTTAAAAGAATTAGATATATAGCTTGCTATTAATTTCTTCGCTTTCTGCGTTCGCCTTGAGCGCATCTAATGCACTCTCGGCCATCTTGATGAGTGCCCTCCGTGCCTTGCCGCGAGACTTTCCACCGTCCAGGCCATCACATTTCAGGTACCTGCAGACATCCACGAGAGACTCTTCTCCAAGCTGCCACAAAGCTGCACTTACTTGATCAAGCAGAATCTGATTGGCGTCTATCTTGTTGAAGGTTTGTCTCATAGAGAAGGAGGGGGGTTAATGGTACTGGTCACTCTATCGCCTTCTCCTAGTTGGCTCTTTTAAGTTACACTTAAAGAAAGATGTGACGTCCGTTCTTAGAGCAACACATTTATTTTCTGTTAGAAAAGACAGAAGAAAGGCAGAAGTTAAACAAGGAGCGCATCTGTTGCGTCTACCACGAAGCTCATCATGTATTGAATAGTATTTCTTTGTATCAGACACTTTAACAGAGAATTATAAACAAAACATGTCTTATAGGGCAGATGTTTATGCAGATATATGACATTGGACATTTTACTCTTTAAACCACACTCAAAAATATCTGCTATAAATTGATGAATATTCTCATCAAATAGATCTGAATGTGTACCATGCCCACTCTCACATAGCACAAACGAAAAGTATTACAATAACATAATTTAAGCAGCACAGTGTTAAGGAAGCGGACAGACAACGGAGTAAAGGAATATAACTGGGTTTTATTAAACAAAGGTTCTTCGCAAACTGCGGGAAAAAGGTAACTCAAAAGTACGTGGGTCCAATTCAAAACAAAGAGGATAAACAAACTGAAAGTCTTTCTTGATCTAGTGAGGAATCGTTGGAGCACACCACACCGATGGAGACCACCCCACATCACCGAGATGGAGGAGCAATAGAGAAGATCCACGAGGAGGTCACACTTGAGGCGAAGGAATACTCTGGAGGAATCACAGGAAAGTATACGGTAAGTATTTCCACAGGGAAAGAGCATAAGCAAGAGTCCACTTACGAGCAACGAGATCGGACAGAGAGTGAACTGGTGAGTGAGCTTTTATGTGGTGTGGTAATGGGTGTCAGGTGTGCTGAGCAGGTGTGGCTGGTTAATACTCCGGAGAGGGTGCTCGCTGCGTGTCTGTGAGGGTGGAGCCTGGTGTGGACGTAACACTACCCCCCCCTCCAGGCCCCCCTCCCGAGGCTGGACCTCTCCGACGTCGTGGTGGGCGACCTCTGCTTCTGGGTGCAGGACGATCTGGGTGGGTTTCATGGAATTCTCTGAGTAACGTTTCATCTAGGACATCCTCTCTAGGAACCCACGACCTTTCCTCAGGTCCGTATCCCTCCCAGTCAATAAGATATTCCAACCGCCCACCACGACGTCGGGAATTCAATATCTCCTTCACTTGATAAATGGTTCCTTCTTCGACAACCATAGGAGGAGGGGGTTCTTCAACACCAGGCTCTGTGGGAGGAAGAAGAGAGTCGTGATGAGGTTTGAGGAGGGATACGTGAAATGTTGGGTGGATTTTGTAGTGAGGTGGTAAGTGTAACTTGTAAGTAACCTGGTTGACCTGCTCCGTGATGGTGAAGGGACCAACATATCTGGGACTAAGTTTTTTGCAGGGCAGGCGCAGGCGAATGTCCCTGGTAGAGAGCCAAACCTTTTGGCCCACCTGGTAAGCAGGGGCATCAGAGCGACGACGGTCTGCGGTAGTCTTTTGCCTACGCACTGCCCTCTGAAGATGTTGGTGAGCTCTGTCCCAGACCCTCTCGCTCTCCCGGAACCAGTGGTCGACGGCAGGTACTTCGGATGGTTCACCTGACCAGGGAAAGAGTGGGGGCTGAAAGCCGAGTACGCATTGAAACGGGGTGAGGCCGGTAGTGTCTTGGCGTAGGGAGTTTTGAGCGTACTCGGCCCAGCCCAGGAACTGGTTCCAGGTGTCCTGGTGGTCATGGCAGAAGGTACGGAGGAACCGCCCCACCTCCTGGATCTTACGTTCGGTCTGTCCGTTAGTTTGCGGATGGTAGCCAGAGGAGAGGCTTACGGCCACACCTAGGAGTCGGAAAAATGCCCGCCAAACTCTGGAGATGAATTGGGGTCCTCTGTCAGATACAATGTTCTCAGGTAATCCGTAGGGACGAAACACGTGATGGAACAGGTTCTGTGCCGTCTCCCAGGCAGTTGGTAGCCCCTTTAGAGAAATGAGACGACAGAACTTGGAGAAACGATCAACTATTACGAGGATGCATGTATTACCTTCTGAGGCGGGCAAGTCCGTAATAAAGTCGACCCCTAGGTGTGACCAGGGGCGGTTAGGTGTGGGAAGAGGTACTAGCTTTCCTGCAGGTAGATGTCTTGGTGTCTTGGCCATAGCACATTCCCGACACCCTCTCACGTACCTCTGCACATCGGCTTCCATCCTGGGCCACCAGAACTGTTGTTTAAGGAGCGAGAGGGTTCTGTTGGTCCCTGGATGCCCAGTGCCCAGGGAAGTATGTGTAGTATGGATGAGGGGAATGCGTTCGTCGTCAGGGACGAATCGGAGGTTCGGCGGGCACCCCGGCGGAGGCGTTGGAGCAGGATCTGATGCGGCTGGAGGGGTCATCCATTGGATAGGGCAGGAGAACAAACTTTCAGGTAGGATGGGTTCGACTGGTTCTGGTTCTTCTTCTGGTGCATGGAGACGAGAGAGAGCATCGGCACGTACATTCTTCGCACCAGGTCTATATGAGATTGAGAACCGGAATCGGTTAAAGAACAAGGCCCATCGGGCCTGTCTCGGGTTAAGTCTTTTAGCCTCTCGTAGATAGAGCAGGTTCTTGTGGTCGGTCAATACCTGAAATGGTAAATTAGACCCTTCCAACCAATGTCTCCACTCTTCCAACGCAAGTTTAATGGCCAGGAGTTCTCTGTTACCAATGTCGTAATTCCTCTCCGCCGGGGTAAGCTTTCTGGAGAAGTATGCACACGGCTTGAGTTGAGGTGGGTTCCCCTGCTGCTGCGATAGGATAGCCCCGACTCCTGTGGTTGAGGCGTCGACTTCCACGACGAACTGCTTTGTAGGATCTGGATGACAGAGAATGGGAGCAGAAGTGAAGGCAGTCTTCAAGTGTTCGAACGCTTGGTCAGCGTCAGGCGACCAGGTAAGAGTTTTGGGTCTTCCCTTAAGCATGGAGGTGAGTGGATTAGCAAGTAGACTATACCCCTCGATGAATCGCCGGTAAAAGTTAGCGAAACCTAAGAATTTCTGCAGTTCTTTAACTGTCCTGGGTTTGGGCCATTTGGTGATCGCCTCTACCTTTCCTTGATCCATACTCACTCCAGCGGGGTCAATGTTGTATCCGAGGTACTGGGTGGATCTCTGATGGAATGAGCATTTCTCTGCTTTCAGGAATAATTGGTGTTCACGAAGTTTGGTGAGGACCTGTTTGACATGCTGGTGATGTTCTTGAATAGAGGAAGAGAAGATCAGAATGTCGTCAATGTAAATGAGTACGAACTTATCCAGAAATTCTCGGAAGATGTCATGCATGCAGTCCTGGAAGATAGAGGGGGCGTTTACTAAACCATACGGCATCACAAGATATTCGTAGTGGCCAGTAGGGGTACTAAAAGCAGTCTTCCATTCATCCCCGTGCCTTATTCTAATCAAATTATAAGCACTGCGAAGGTCCAACTTGGTAAATACCTTAGCCCCTCGTAACTTCTCCAGAGCAGCGGGAACGAGGGGTAGTGGATACTTGAATGGAATGGTTACCTTATTGAGAGTTCGATAATCAATGCATGGCCTGAGTCCTCCGTCCTTTTTTGCCACAAAGAAGAAGCTTGACGCAGCAGGGGACGTAGATGGTCGAATATAGCCGTGTGCAAGAGCTTCTTGGATATACTCCTCCATAGCCTTGGTTTCAGGGATGGAGAGAGGGTAGATCCTACCCCTGGGCAACTGAGCATCTGGGAGCAGGTTTATAGCGCAGTCCCATGGGCGGTGAGGTGGCAGACGAGCGGCTCTCCTGGGGCAGAAAACATCCTGAAAGGAATGATATTCGGGGGGAATGTCAGTAGATTGTTTCTCAACAGGACTTTCAATAGAGGTAGTACAAACCGTCAGAGAGGTTGGCGCACATAGTGGGAGTTTGGGGAAACAGGTAGGCCAACACTGGGAACCCCATTTCATAATCTCACCCGTGCCCCAGGAGAGGATGGGTTCATGTCTCGCTAGCCACGGACGTCCCAGCACGATGTCGATCGCAGATCCTTCTAGCACCAACAGTGAGATCTCCTCGTGATGGCACACCCCAAATTCGAGACTGATAGGTAGGGTGCGACGACACACTTCCCGAGTAGAGAGGGGTTTCCCATCAATGGACTGGACCTGATATCTCTTCTCCGTAGGTTCCGTCCGTAGGCGAAGTTGGCGTACCAGGTGTCCCGCAATGAAATTGCCCGCGGATCCAGAGTCTATAAGGGCAGCCACAGAAAGGGAAACTCCCTTAGCAGTAAGAGTTACAGGGTAAGTGCAGGGGTGCATATTTTCAGTGATGTGCAGAACTTGACTCACCATCACACGAGGAAGTCGAAGGGGGCAGTTCTTGATCACATGATTGGGCTGTCCACAGTATAAGCAAAGTCCAGAGGACAGTCGCCGTTGACGTTCTATCGGTGTGAGCCGACGTCTACTAATATCCATAGGCTCCAAGGAAGGTTCGGCCTGGCCGGTGAATTTGGGTGCACAGGAGTTTTCAGTTCTTACGTGGGAGGTCGTTTGTGAATAGGCAGTAACCCGGGCAGAACATCGGAGACTGAGCTGTATGAATTTTTCCAGTCCTATAGCGTCATCATAAGGAGCCAGCATCATCCGAAGATTCGGTTCCAAACCTTGCCGGTAGGTAGTAACCAGCGCCCGCTCGTTCCATCCACTGACCGCTGCTAGAGTGCGGAATCTGATGGAATAGTCCTGTACAGTGAGGTTATTCTGACGGAAGTGGTATAATTCCTCACCAGCAGAAGCATCAGAATCAGTTCTTCCAAACACCTCTTGGAAGTGGGCAGCGAAGGCCTTGTAGGAACTGACAGCGGGTCCAGCTTGGCTCCAGATCGACTCGGCCCAACGTAGAGCTTTTCCTGACAAACAAGAGACCACATATCCAATCTTTGAATTATCCGAGTGGTATACATGAGGGTAAGTTGTGAATGTGATCGAACATTGGAGTAGGAACCCCTTGCAATCCCCCGCCTCGCCAGAGTAGGGCGTAGGTCGCACCATTGGGCATACTACCGGCGCAGGCGAAGGAGGGTTGTTTACTTCCGGGTTGCTACGTGGGGTTTGGGATAGCGAGGACGCCGTTGGAGGTAGTGTGGAAAGGATCGATTGACGGAGAGCTTCAACGAACTCCTGGAAGGGATCGGCGGTGCTCATGTTGCTCTCGTTTGTCCTTTTAGGGTCCGATCTTCTGTTAAGGAAGCGGACAGACAACGGAGTAAAGGAATATAACTGGGTTTTATTAAACAAAGGTTCTTCGCAAACTGTGGGAAAAAGGTAACTCAAAAGTACGTGGGTCCAATTCAAAACAAAGAGGATAAACAAACTGAAAGTCTTTCTTGATCTAGTGAGGAATCGTTGGAGCACACCACACCGATGGAGACCACCCCACATCACCGAGATGGAGGAGCAATAGAGAAGATCCACGAGGAGGTCACACTTGAGGCGAAGGAATACTCTGGAGGAATCACAGGAAAGTATACGGTAAGTATTTCCACAGGGAAAGAGCATAAGCAAGAGTCCACTTACGAGCAACGAGATCGGACAGAGAGTGAACTGGTGAGTGAGCTTTTATGTGGTGTGGTAATGGGTGTCAGGTGTGCTGAGCAGGTGTGGCTGGTTAATACTCCGGAGAGGGTGCTCGCTGCGTGTCTGTGAGGGTGGAGCCTGGTGTGGACGTAACACACAGCCTCCTTTACTCTGAATACAGTGAATAATATAAACTCTATAAACAATTACAAGAATGACTATCTAGTGTATTTTCACATTGCTCCATCAATGATAACTGTCTGAAGCTGTTTTAATACTTTTTTTTTTTTTTAATTGGTTTTAATTTTCTATGGAATGTGCTAATGAACTGACTTTCTTTCATGAACTAGATTTTAACTGAACCAATTTGCTGGGTTGGCAACACTGCAGGCCACTCAAGCATTTTAGGATTTACTGCAGAATGTCACAAACCACTCCCAGCAGCTTAAGTTGCTTCCCGTTACTTTTAATCCTTTTCTTTTTCAGCGGCCTCCAGCTCCAACAGCATACGGTAGCATGAGGCTGCCTTCACTGGCTCCACAGGCTCTTCTGGATGTCTCAAACCCCACTCCCTTCCCATGACCTACAGCAGCTGAAGAAAGCATGAGGTTGTCTCCTCTTGCAACTCAGGCCCACACATCTCAGACTTTTTCTCCTGTTACTAATAACTCTTTTTCTTTTTAGCGTCCTCCAGCTCCCATAGCAGACACTAACCCAGAGGCCGATTTAAGAGTGATACTGCCTTCGCCGACAATTGCGCCCCATGCTCCACACGTCTCTCGACTCTCAAAATAACGTTGTTTTCTTCCAGATCAAGTTTCAGCTCTCCTCGATCGTCAAGTCGTTGCAAGCCATTAGCAAGCCTGGGCTGCACCCCAGACTCAGCTGCTCCTCACACTGCACGTTGACACGACTTTCCAACCTCCTATCCTTTCCACCCCTTCCCTTCTACCTCTGGTAGCAGACGCTATTGTGAGGCTGCCTTCGCTAGCCACTCAAGATCTGCCACCTTACTTTTACCCTCCTGCCGCTCCTTTTC
>VONZ01002540.1:0-47082 GCA_012976165.1 Labeo catla
TGTCTTGTCGGTGTGATGTCACACGGACCAAGGCCACTTCCATGATAGTTGATTGACATGACAGTCTTAACTTAAACCCACCCTAACTGAGCCAAGTGAGCGCTGAGAACAGTCCGACCACCATTATTGTTTCGACTCCAGTGCAGGGGAATCTCCGATTGAGCAATTGAGGTGTTCTATTGTTGGATGCAGTAATGCACATAGTAGCACTCATCATTTACTCCCGACATCTGAGATGCAGAGGATTAACATTACTTTTGTTTTTGAAGGAAATGTGCCCGGCAGCCTAAATAAATGCGTCTATGTTCACGCGAATCATTTGTAATCTAGTTTCACCTACAGCAGAAGTGAGTATATGGGTGTTTCTTATGCATCTTTGCAATTAGCCTTTTCTTAATAATGTGCTAGTTAGCAAGTTTTGCGGTTAAATGCGGCTAAAGTAAACATTACTGATCGTCGCCCCACAGGAGATAGAGGCGGGGTGGCAGAGCTCATTAGCGTTTAAAGGAACATGGAACAGAATGGCTCACTCTATAAAGGGCTGATGGTAAAATGGGGGGGGTTTTTTTTACACTACCACTGAGAAATTTTAACCAAAGTATGTTAAAGACTTCTCATTAAGACCCTAAAGAATCATATAAACTTGTGGAAAATGGGCACCCAGTGACCCCTTTAAACTTTGTCAGTACATCATAAATAAAACAAGGCATCAATTTGCCAGCTGGGATTTATTGTGCCGTGCCGTGCCGCGCCGGATCCAGTATAGAAAGTACACTAGGGGCATTTCCATTACGGATTTGCACAAAACTTTTGCGATGTTGTTGATAAAACAATGTTGCGAAATTACAGCAGTTTCATTAACCAATGTTATGAGACTAAAATGTAATTTTTTTCGTCTCTCGATAAGTCATGGCGATGGATGTTGATAGGTTTACGTATGTCGCAGCCAACGCACTAGCCATTAATTTTAATCGTAGGAGACGTAGACAACTATCTTAACAGATGTGAACACAAGCTTTGACTAGTGTAACCATCAATTTGTTTTAAAACGCAAACTTAACATCTTATCTTTTTCGATTCCTGATTACGAGCCACAAAGCTTTGTGTTGTGCTGCTATATAACCAAGCAATAAAAACACCCTTTCTCATGCTTAAAACAAGGTGTCTGCAAATCAGAGTCTGAAACGGTCACTTGGACAATGTTGTCTTATACCACTTCACAGTTGATAAGTAGAAAGAGAAGTTTTGATTGACATTGCAGTCATTTATTATGTTCTTTAATATAATATTACAACAACATCAGCTCATTTTGTGCATCATATGTCATTTCTACTTCATTACACATGCGCAAAACTTTTCTAGTTCAGTTATCAATTTGATAAAGTGTTTACATGTCCTTTGTAATGGATTAGAAAAGATTTGTCCTACCTTTCTAAAGTAATTGAAATCGTAATCGGTTTGAGCATTTTTATTTCGATTGAGTTGTTTACATGGAGCTTTTTTGCAATACAGTGCTTCATGTCAATGTACCTACTGATCCAGAAGAGAGGGCAGTTGTCATGTGTAGGAATAAAACAGTGTCAACCTTTTTGAACAACACCTATCGTTTTTTTCTGTTAGAATTATTTAAATGATCGAAGAAGTACTGGGATAAAAGTTTAGTTTGGATATAATCACTGATGTCTACAGTAGCTATCAAAATAGAGCAAATCATTTGAAACAAAGTTGACAATTCAGATAAAGATTATATCAGTGATATTACACCAGTAGGTGCTGACAAGTGACTGTTAAACACATGTATTTGTCATTGAATCATTCAAGAGATTCATTAAAAAAACACAGATTCATCCAGTAATGAAACAACATATATTCATTTAGAGTCATTTAATCATTAATTTATACAATAATAAAAAAATCATTCAAGATTAAACATTTTAAATAGACTCCAGTCATAGTATTTCTAGTACAGAACTTCTAATAAATTACACTTTATTTTTAGTGCGATGTTCAGAATCTTGATATCTGTTTGAATCTAAACAAAAATGGGATTCTCTATATATCCAAAATCATGCAGCTCTAATTTAAGTTATTAAAACTGACACTCTTAAAGGAATAGTTGACAAAAACAAAAAAATCTGTCGTCATTTACTAGCCCTTGAGTTGCTCCAAGTAAAAGTTATTATTTTGTAGTATTTTAACATGTGTAAGTAACATAATATTTCATGTTTACTAAACATATTGTAGAAAGGTTATTGTAATAGCCTGTAAACAAGCACCTTTGCTTTTACTGTGTTGTTTTCCTTACTGTAGTGGAGGGCAGCATCTTCATACCTCATCCTCCTGAAAAATTTAAAAATGTCCTATTTTTAAATATATTTGTTTTGCAGAGGCTGTTAAGAAGTCTGCACTGATGTCAAAGATCAACCAGCAAAAATCTGAGAGGGAACTCTCAAAATGGTTTACTGGGACAAGAGACAGAGGAGGACTGAGGGTGTCTAGAATGCACAAATGTCTGTCTGCAGTGTAAGCAGTACTGAAAAATGTATAGTTGCTGCTGCTGTTTCTTACTGGCTCTGTTTTCTATGTGCAAATGTTC
Source organism: Labeo catla (assembly GCA_012976165.1). NCBI lineage: Eukaryota > Metazoa > Chordata > Actinopteri > Cypriniformes > Cyprinidae > Labeo > Labeo catla. The sequence goes on from VONZ01002540.1 coordinate 2,597, forward strand.
AAAGCTTTCAGTTTGTTAACTTTACCAATTAAATGATTTTAACAGTTAGGTATCAGAATATAGCATATGATGAGTAGTTTCAATAAAATTGAGATTTGAAAAGATTTCAATCTCACTGTGTACTGCGGAATGCTAATGCTTTAAAACTTTAAAACTTTTTTTTTAATACCACTTGCAAACCATACTTTATCCCATGTAGTTCCCACATAGAGTTTGAAGATGGGACCTAGGTAGGTTTTGTGTATGTTTCATAGTTGGGCCCCACCTTAAACCCAGGTAAATCCTGCATAAAACCCACACTGGTAAATTGCATGGGGCCAACATGAAACCCGTGGACAAACCCATGTAAAACCCATATTTAGATGGAACCCAGATGGGTTTTGCATATGTTCCCTAGATGGGCCCCACCTAATGCCCAGTGAAATCCTACATAAAACCCACATTGGATAAGTTGCATGGGGCCAACATGGAACCCGTGGACAAACCCATGTAAAACCCATATTTAAATGGAACCCATATGGGTTTTGCATGTTATCCCTAGATGGGCCCCACCTAAAGCCCAGGTAAATCCTGCATAAAACCCACATGGGTATGTTGCATGAGGCCAACATGGAACCCGTGGACAAACCCACTTAAAACCCATATTTCAGCCCATGTAGTAAAGATGGGGCCAAGATGGGTCTTTTGCATGTTGCCCAGTTGGGGCCCACCTGTTGGCAAGTGTAATCCCACATGAAACCCATGTGGGCAATTGGCATGGGGCCATTATGGAACCCACGGACAATCCCATATAGAGCCCATTTTTCAGCCCATGTCAAACCCACATGGGCCCCACAATCAAATATTAGCTGGGTTAAAGCTGGGACCGAGATGGGTCCTGCAAATGTTTCCCAGTTGGGTCCCACCAAGTGGCAAGTGCAGTCCCATATGGAATCCATGTGGGCAATTGGCATGGGGCCATTATGAAACCCACGGACAATCCCATATAGAGCCCATTTTTCAGCCCATGTCAAACCCACATGGGCCCCACAATTAAATGTTAGCTGGGTTAAAGCTGGGACCAAGATGGGTCTTGTGCATGTTGCCCAGTTGGGTCCCACTTTGTGACAAGTTCAATCCTATATGAAATCCATGTGGGCAGTTAACATGGGGCCATTACGGAACCCGCGGACAATCCTATATGGGGCCCATTTTTCAGCCCAGTTCATACCCATATGGGCCCCACATACAAACAGCTGGGTTTGGACGTCGAATAGATGTTCAGAATTGGTCGGACCGACGGACCCAATATAGACATGATCTGCACGTCTATCCGACGTCCAATGTGTATATCACAACTGCCATAGACGTCCAATTGACGTCTAAAAAAAATAAGCCAGATTAGGTCAAATGTTGAACGTCAAAATGACGTCCAAGTTGGGTCATGGTTGGACGTCCAAATAGTGGCCCTAGTTTGGACGTCGAATAGATGTCCATAATTGGTCATGGACCGACGGACCCAATATAGACATGATCTGCACGTCTATCCGACGTCCAATGTTTAGTGGGTGGGGTGCGATACCTGTGAGTAGTTCTAGAAGCGTGCTACGCCCTTTAGCCTATGTTCTTACTCCGCCACCTCATGTATTAAATGTGTGTGTTTGAAAGCGCTCAGTTTTGTAACGTACTTACTTAACTTCTTAGGTAATATATAAATGATATGACATATTTCAGATACATATATTTAATTGTTTGATCAAAATTATTACTACACTCTAAAAATGCTGGGTTAAAAACAACCCAACTTGGGTTATTTGACAACCCAGCATTGGGTAAATATTGGACAGAACACATGCTGGGTTATTGTGACTCAGCTGGTTGGGTTAAATGTTTTACCCAACATGCTGGATTGTTTTATTTAAGTCAACGATTGTTTAAAAATATTACATTGCTGAGTTAAAATGGGCTGGAAATAAAAAATCACACAGAATTATAGAGGCAACAGCAATAATCAAAAGATGAACATTTATTATTAAACAAGAACACCCATGGACAAAAATATAAGACAAATAGAATTTATTTGGACGAATACAACACAGTACAATATTACATACATTTCAACTCGTTTCACAAAAACATGAAACATTTTAAAGTAGCATTTTAATTTAGGTGTATTCAACCGTTTCCTGTAATCACTTTTCAACGAAATATTACTAATTCTCCTGCTGGTGTTTCGCCGAAATCTAAGCCGCTGATGAACTGCTGCTCACTGCGGGAATATAATCCTCAGACCGCCGCCTCGCGTTTCACTCGTAGCTGAAAGATGCAGTGACTGACTCCACAACCTGCCCATTAAAACAGTACTAAGATTAGAGAACATATTTTAACATAAAATCAAATTAAATTTAGTATTATAACCATGGGCGTCGCTAGGCCATTTTAGGGGGCCATAGCCCCCCTAAAATGACTGCTCAGCCCCCTCTCAGCGAGAAAAAGAAGACAAGGTATGTGTTTATCGACAGATTGTTATAATATCTGCATCTGTGCAGTTCTTTGTCATAAATATAGTTTACAAATATCATAGGGGAGTAATCGATTCCCCATCTACTGTAAAATTTTCCCTGCGTTCACCCCTCGTCATACCACAGCTGTTTTCTCCAGCTGAATGAAGCCCTTAACACATATGAACGCATACTTTATAAAATGATCATATTGCCATTTTCATTTGAAAATTTAACTTTAAGTATAATACATATTACAGTGCGTGTGGCAAAGAGGTTCGCATACTTGAGCTAAAGAAAGCGTTGTACTAGAAATGCAAACGGAAATATTGTGTAACTACAGTAAACAGGTGTGTGTGAAGACTTGTATTTGGCTTATTCAGTTCTCAAATGTTATACCTATCTAGGCAATACAGTGGAATACTGCAATAAGTTTAATAAACCACCCCTATTAGTCAAACATTCTATTTATATTTTTATATTTATTATTATTATTATTATTATATCCTCATTGGGGGCTGAGCCCCCCTAAAATGAAAATCGTAGAATCGCCCGATTATAACAAATAAAATCAATTTGTTATGCAAGGCAAAAGGCGTTTCCATCATGCTAAACAACCTCTACTGACGCAGCTGACTGACATCTCGTCCCTGTATGTTGCGTTGCGTAAAATAATATAATTTACAGCACAGTAAAGACTTTATAAATTAAATAAAATGGTATACAAACCTTTATTTCCCTTAAGAAGTGCACTAAATCGGCGGCACTGTGAACTGCTCTCTCCTGTAACCTTAGAGAAAGCAAAAAGCCCACGCTCTGACTGTAATTCAGCAGCTGGGTTGTTTCGTCAGAGACATGCTCAAACAAGCGGTTGGGTTAAAAAAATAAAATAATTAAATAAATAAAAAACAGCATGTTTTTAGAGTGCAGAAAAACTACCCAGCTCCTGGGTAAAAAATATAAAAAACAACTCAATTAAATGACCCAACAGGCTGACCCTACTAAATATGATCAAAAAAAAAACATTAAATCAATCTTTCAGTTTTGGAAAAATGAACTACTACAGTTTTACACTGTTCTTATTCTTGACGAATTATGCTTCTCCTTTGTTATAAAATATAGGCTACAGTTGAAGTCAAAAGTTTACATATACCTTGCAGAATCTGCAAAATGTTAAGTCTTTTACCAAAATAAGAGGGATCATACAAAATGATCTGAATAAGATTTCACATAAAAAACGTTTACACATTAGTCCACAAGAGAAAATAATAGTTGAATTTGTATATATTCAAAAATGACACTGTTCAAGAGTTTACATACACCAGAATGATCCACAAGCTGCGTTTTTTTGGGTTTTTTTTTTTGTTTTGTTTTTTTTTGTAGTTTTAGTTGTTCACAAGTCCCTTAATTGTTTGTCCAGAACAGTTAAACTGCGTGCTGTTCTTCAGAAAATCCTGACAGGTCCCACATATTCTTTGTTTTTTCAGCATTTTTGTTTATTTAAACCCTTTCCAACAATGACTGTACGATTTTGAGAGCCATCTTTTCACACTGAGCCAAGGATGTAAATTTTACAAATTTTATTTTAACCCAACCGGTTTGTTTATTTTTCTACTTCATCGAACTTTCTGGATTCTTCACTCGTCTCCTCGTCAGGCGGTCACACAATTCGCAGTAAGCAGGATTATACGGTATGTTAATATGATTATATGATTATTTACCTTTATTTTTTAATAAGTTGTGGTTTAAAGCACGGGGTTAGTTCAGTTACTGTCTGCATGTTTTTTGTTTTTTTTTTGTTTTGTTTTGTTTTTTGTTTTTTTTCAAATTTTATCAGATTTCACAAAACTTCAGGAAGCTACATCCGGAGGCAGACTTTTTGAAGACTGGGCTACAATTACAGACCAAATTGTTGCCTATGCCCAACAAGATGGAAAGGTGCATTAAGAACTGGTTGACATGACTTCAGGTAAGGTATTTCTTATAATATGTCAATCTATAGAAACAAAATTCATATTTGACACATCAACTGGTAAATACAATGGTACAGTAACACTTAACTAGTTGCTTATTAGTTTGTGTACTGGCTGTTAATTAGTACTTATAAAGCACATACTGATGCCTTATTCTGCATGAGCATATTCTACATCCCTGAATCCCACCCCATACCTAAACTTAACCTGCAGTAGTTGAATGGGGGTGGGGATTCATTTGCATTAATCCCATTATAATTTTTATTTATTTTTATTACAATTTCATTATTTAAAGCAATGAAGAAATTTTCATATGAAAGTGTTTCAATGTGTTGTTTTGGTTATGAGATAAGTTTCACAGTTTGCACTGTATTATTCTTATTGTCTAGATGTTAAAGGGGAGAGTGCTTTCAAAGTCCTGCCCATTCTGGAGGAAGGATCCACAGAACCACAACCACAGAATTCTGGAAGCCATTCATTGACATACAAACCTGTAAGTTTTGTTTTACTTTTTCTATATATATATATATATATATATATAATGAATTTTTGGAAATGGAAACTGATATTTCCCACTGACACACTACAGCAAAAAATAGAAATCACTGACTTAAAACAATTGTTTAGCTGGTGAAAATGAGAATTTTTTCAGGCCTAAGTGTCTTCAAAACTAAGTGTCGTATAATTAACAGGTGGGGACAAGCACGGTGGATTTGTGCCTTGGGGACAAGACAACGAAATCCCAGACCTTCGCCATTGTTATGGGCTGTGCCACTGAAGCGGACTCGTTGCCTGGGAATTTCTCCAGCTTGCAGTATATTATATTGATGAACATAAGACTTCATGTGTGAATTTATTAAGGCCAACAGTTTTTTCTCGCCACTTGTAACATGTTTTAAATTGTCATATGTATTGTCTGGTGGACACTTTGTTTGGCTTAGTTTTAATAGCACAATGTTTGGAATGATTCTCATGTGGTAATAATTAATTTTTAAGTGTTCTGTTGCTGCAATGTTGACAAAGAATTGAAATCTACAGTGCCTAGTTTACACAGTTTTGTGTTTTAAAGTAACTGACAAAAATTGTTTTTTTATGTGTCTGTAATGGTTGGATAAAATTTGTGACAGCTGCACCCATTTGAAAATTGTTTTAAAAAGAAACAAAACTCATTAAATTGATGTTTACAGTTGCATTTTTTTCTAACTGTATTACAGAAAAGCAATAATAATTTTACATTCTTTTGTGATTATTTATTATTATTGGTAAATGTAAAGGTAGCAAGGCAATAAGACAACAAATAACCCAATGTTTAGGTTATGTTTAACCCAGCAACACAGTTAACCTGACCCACTGGTTGGGTCAAATAAACAACCCAGCATTCTGGGTCAAATGGTTAAACCCAGCACTTGGGTCAAAACAACCCAACGCGTGTTCTGTCCCATAGTTACCCAGCAGCTGGGTTAAGGTTGGGTTATTTTTTAACCCAGCACTTTTTAGAGTGTAGTCTTTTTAAACTCTTACAAACCATTTAATTAGAAGACCCGTGCTGTGTTTTTGAACAAAACTGACTCGTTAAAGTAATTTGTTTTAGGTATCAGACTTCACTGGTCTTGCTGCATCTTTCTGATGCACCAAAACGTTTAAATTTGGTATTTTCCCTTTTTGTTTGTTTCTGGTTATGTTCTTTCATGTGGGCCGCTTTACATCCTTCCAAATTTTCAATATCTCATTTGGGGATCCCACCATCACTGAAATGATGCTGAGAAAATCCTCTCGCTTATATTGTCCCATTCTGAGTCTAAACTGTGAAGGGTCTGGGGGAGATGAAGGTTCAAAGCCCAATCGGTTTAGACAAGCACCCACATATGCGTCTTCTATGTTAAAGGCCTTTACTTCCTTGGAAATTTCCACAATTTTTTCTGGCAGGTCATGGGAGAAAACATACCCTGATCCCTGCACATAAGCAGGGTATTTTGGTTCGGGGTACAACTCCTCTGAAACGTACCACTTTGATCTTTTGTCTCGGATAACATGTTGGTTTATCATCATGTGGCCCGTTATGTAGTTCTGTCTGGGTGTGTTGGGAGCCAGTAGGAGGCTCATCAGGTTCTCCAGGTTTAAGTAGATGTCAGAATCAGCTTTCATAGCATAAGATGCCTGAGGGCAATGAGTGGCCAACCAGTCCATGATCACCATCGTCTTTATGGTCAGGTTGAAGTACGAGTCCACAAAGTTGCTCTGCAGTAAATCTCTGTGTTGTCGACTCTCTTCCTCCAGCTGCTGTTGTGCTTCTGGTCCTCTAGTCAAACCCACTATAAACAGAGTCAGCACTGTTTTTCCCTGGACAGAGCTCTCAGTCCCCCATGTGCTCCGGATGACGTTTCGAGCCTCCAGCTGATGTGGGGCCACGGGAACCATCAAGACCAGGAACGGATTCCACTGACTACATTTATCAGGTTCGTCAAGGATGAAATGATAGTTGAGTGGATAAGCTACATGATAATGCAGTGAAATATGTTTGGCCACAGTGGGTGTTGCTGCAGTGGCTTTTATTTGTGTTGTTATATAATTGGAACTAATGTGTTTTACAGCATTATCAAAGGTTTCAGGGCGCACAGCAGGCCTGACACACAATTCATAGTTGTAAAAGATGACAGACAAAGAGCAAGCCAATGTAAGTAAGATGAGACCACTTATGTATCTAAAAAAGAAGAAAGAACAAAAGATATTTTACACGACAGACTAAATAAGCATGCCGTAATTATAATTGTGAATATCAATTCATTCAAACAATCGGTTGGGTGTCACGCACTTTCCAAACTGTCTCGCACATGTGCTACAAAGCATTTTTCCTACCATGTAGTACAGCCATGCATCCACAAAAACTGAACTAGTCATAGCACAAAGTCATACTTTACAGAAACACATTCTTGTAGGTGTTACAAATTACCCAAGATAACTTGTTTTACATTACATGTCAATGCTTTTTGAAACTTTTGAACTGTTGCTACTAGTATACCGCCATTTACAGGTGTTTTGGATATTTTACCTGTTTTTTTGACATCAGTGTTTGATCATCATTTGCTCACTGGGACACGTTTCAAAAGGAGATGTGGCAAATTGATGCTGTCAGAGGCCCCAGTTAAGAAAAAAAATCTACCTAAACTTATTCAGCCTGACAAAGAATTCATATGTGACCGTGGACCACAAAACCAGTCATAAGGGTCATTTTTTTTTTTTAAATTGAGGTTCATCTGAATACATAAGCTTTCCATTGATGTATGATTTGCTAGGACAATATTTGGTTGAGATACAACTATTTGAAAATGTGGAATCTGAGGTTGCAATGCATATTACTAATCAAAAATTAAGTTTTTATATATTTACGGCAGGAAATTTACAAAATATCTCCATGGAACATGATCTTTACTTAATATCCCAATGATTTTTGGCATAAAAGAAAAAATCATTTTGACCCATACAATGTATTGTTAGCTATTGCTACAAATATACCCGTGCTACTTATGACTGGTTTTGTGGTCCAGGGTCACAAATTAATGCAATAAATATCAGTCAAACACACAAATCATTGATGTCAATGTGATGTCCACATCAGTTGGACACCTAAACCATGACACTGACATTGAACTGAATCTCACATTGGCCTGTATATACATTAAACCAACTTCAGTGTAATTATTAACTTATTTTCACCCAGTCACCACTGGAAGAGACTGCTGTTTAAACAGACCTTAAAATGATGTTATACAGCATCTTGATCAAGTCTTGACTAACATTTGCCGTCAAATTGATTGGTGCCCGCTGGGTGAGAGTTATAGAGAGTAGACGGCTCCTAATGCTTTCAAACTCGCTGCTTTAAGTTGAATACACCTAATAACTAGAGCGCATTAGTCCTTTGCCCGCTCAAATTACAGCGAGTTACTGTCATTACCATAAGTTACTACAGCCTACAGTTTGCTAGCAATACCTTTGTCATGTTAATGCATATTACCTGGTTTCGATAATTTATAAAACAGCTTGGTCTCCTTATTTAAATTAAGCTGCTAGAAGGAGCATCCATTGAGGTTGTAGCAGTATTTCACAGCTGAGAGAGGCAGCAGCTTTTAGCAGACACGCCCCTAGTACTAGTCTACTCATTTGAGAGTAGAATACTGGTTTTTGATAGCTTATTTTATTTGGCTGGGATGTTAATAACACATATTTCTGTGGTGTGATAAACTCAGAACACATGAAGAGTTCAGATGCAAAAGCCTCTAAATCCTTCTGACATATTTCTTTAAAATTAGCATTTCTTTCTGGCTACTTTGTACAGGTTTCTATGTAAGTTCTGGCACTTCTGATTGGGCTGAGGCTGGAATTTATCGAGTTTGAAGTAAAAGTATTTGATGGACGTATGATGGACGTGTCAGGAGCATTCACTCAGTGATTAATTAAAAATGATTATCTCATTTTTGACCGAGATGGCTTTTAGCTGGTTTTGCATCTGAACTCTTCACATATTTAATATTGCTTCACACAGACTTTAATAATGTTTGCTGTGCATAATTTGACCGGAAGGGTAAAAATGGCGGTTATTTGCATCAGTTGCGGTTCGTTAGCTTCAAATCAGACACAGAGATGAAATAGTGCGGTAAAATCACATTTACGGTGCCTTGCGAAAGTTTTCATACCCCTTCATTTTTTTTAACGTTTTATTGCTGCCTTATGTTAAACTGCTTTAAATTACATTTTTTACCAATCTTTTATCAGTCTACACTCCATACACCATAATGACAAAGCTAAAAACAGGTTTTTAACATCTTTGCAAATTTATTAAAAAAAAAAAACTTAAATGATTTCCATTGCATAAGTATTCATACTCTTATCTGGGACACTTGAAATTGAGCTCAGGAGCATTCATATCGCTTGTAAGTGTTACTGTACTTCGAGTGAAGTTAACCTGTGGCAAATTCAATTGAGTGGGTATGATCTGGAAAGGCACACACGTCTTAATAAAAGGTCTAACAGCTGAAAATGCATATAAGAGCAAAAACCAAGCCTGAGGTAAACCTACGTTTTTTAAACAAACAAACAAACAAACAAACAAACAAAAAAATGCTGTAGAGCTCAGAAACAGGATTGCACCAAGCCACACATCTGGGGAGAGTTCAGAAAAAAATTCTGCTGCATTGAAGGTTCACGGAAACATAGTCTCTGTTACCCTTAATGGAAGAAGTTTGAAACAACCAGGAGTCTTCCTAAAGATGGCCTTCTGGCAAACTGAGCAGTTGATAGAGAAGGGCTTTGGTTAGACTGGTGACCATGAACCTGATGATCACTCTAGGTGAGCTCCATGATTATATGTGGAGACAGGAGAAACCTACAGAACACTCCACCAATCTGGGGTGCGTTTCCCAAAAGCATCGTGAAGAGGTGAGGTGAAGAATGGCATATAACTGCCAAATGCAGATGTGCAAAATTTGTCACATCATACCCAAAAAGGCTTGAGGCTGCAAAGGTGCTTCTGCCAAGTATTGCGTTAAGGGTATGAATACTTATGCAATGTACTTATTTCATTTTTTTTTAATAAATTTATGAAGTTGTGGCAGTTATGTGTTGTGCTTTGTCATTATGGTGTAATCAAGTCTAGACTGATGTGGAAAAAAAGCACTTTAATATAAGGAAGCAACATAAAATCTGAAGAAAAAAAACAAAAACCCAAGAGGCATGCATACTTTCGCAAGGCACTGTGTTTGAATTAATTATCAATCTATCTATTGGAAAAGAGAAGACAGCTGCGTGTGTCTCTCTACAAACAAAGAAGTTGTGAGTGTAGTTACTTAAACAGCGAATCTACTTCCTCGTTGCTGAACAATATAATTTAGTGATCAGTATCTAAGCTATTTTATTCATTAAAGTCACGGAGCAGCGTTGACAAGAAGTTGTACTCCTGAATGTTTCTGTGTTTAAGTAGTGCGATCTGTCTCTCAACCTGTCTACACAAGATGTGAGCGTCGCCACAAAAGACAACAGAACCCATTATTATTAGCGATGCTGTCTACACGGCATATTTCTGACAATAAACTTATGTCTCGTTGTATTTATGATATACTGACACAAAGTTAAAATGATTTGCAACAGTCACTTTTTTGCGTCCAGTGTAAACAGCCTCAAGCTGTTGCAATGTGGTGTGGTGTGGTGTGGTGTGGTGTGACACAACAACTGTCCTCTCTCTCTGCAATTGTCCTCTCTTTCTCTGTGTGTGTGTGTGTCATTGAAAGAGTACAAAATCCAGAAAAAAAACATTAAAAATGCACTCACCTCTTCCATGTGCTCAACATGGCTATTTCATACCAGATACTCGACAACCTTTCGTTGAATATCTGATACTGATCTAGTGAACAAAAAATTTGCATTCGTGATGTAAATTTAACATCGATCCTTGGAATGGATTATATACTAACACATCTTCCTGGTCTGAGTCCTACCTGCAAGTTTGTGAAAACAAATCTAAATTATTTTTAATCAGTGTCAAGTCCCGCCCAACATTCTTGTCCAGATTTGCTAACAACTTGAGCCAGCATAAAGACTCTTTTGGTGTGTTTTCTTTTCCTTTTTGTGACTGACCTTTACATATGTATTTGTCGGAAATTTTGTTTCACATGCAAAGTTCATGGGAGGAAAGTATTAAAATGAATCATGCAAGCTAACGCAGCTACTAAGGTTTGCGAAGTGCCTGATATCCACAGTGACGTTCAGTGGTGATAAAGCTCTTCTATAGGGATGTATGTGTGCTGAAGGTGTGAGGGAATCATGCAATTTGTCTCTTCTTACAGATTGTTTGATATGTACTGAGTATGCATTTTTAACTTAAATGAAACCAGTGTACATCTAGAAAAAACTGTTAGCCAATCATTGCAGTGGGCGTTTACTTCCGAGTCTACAATCCGCTTTGCCTACTCAAAAAGAGCTTGATAACATTATAAGTTGACCTCAGAGAACAGTACACACACACACACACACACATAAATAAAACAAAGGCACTTCATGACCCTTTTAAATGTATAAACCTTGTAATTATTCTATTTTATGCTTATTTGATACTAGAAAAAAACGTATAAATGGAGAAATTATGGAACAAAAATAAAAAATGACACATTTACTTTGTTAGGCCTCATTGCTTGTCTTTAGGTGAACAATCTGTGCAAATTAATTGTTTGGCTTCGTAATCAATATCTGAACATGCCCTTCCTGACGGCTAGGGATGGGCGATATGGGCTTAAAAATTTATCACGATAATTTCTGGTATAATTGCGATAACGATATCAATGATGATAATTCAAGAAATCCTGTTTCTTTAGAGAAAAGTATTATTTCCTATTTTTACCCAAAATAGAGCATAACTGAGTACACACGTACAGTGTAATGACTGTTTAATTCCCTGGAAACCAGAGGGCGCTCTTGCGCAGAAACTCCACGTATGTTTTATAGCAGAAGTAATAGTACTGACCACACTCCAGGAAATCTGTAATGCAGATATCCTGTAGCTGAATAAAACGCAGATAGAGAAATTTTAACTGAAGAAACTTGACAATAAACATACAATTGCTACAATATATGGTTTGTCTGTGTTCTTCAAGCAATCTTGGGTATGTTTATAAGGAATAAGTACAATAGTCAACATTTGAAGTGGATCAAAAAAGTTTGTCAAAGTTGTCCTAAGACAAGAACGGGTATTGTTTTGGGTTTTAGGACAACTTTGATGAAAGGTTTTGATCCACTTCAAATGTTGACTACTGTATATTTATAATGCAATGCTAATTAACTTAAATAGCGTACTATAAAATAGCGTGATTTCTGACTCATTCTGTGATATGAAACCACGTTTGATTGCAAAAGGTTATTTTGAACACTTGACTATGTTATGAAGTTAATTCAGAGAAAAAGCATTCCAATAAATGATATCTTTGTTGGACAACAGGTTTGTAAACAGGCTCATACACATGCAAAACTGTATCACACACGTGCTACTGTAGTCTTTATTGTTATTATCATGGGAAGACTAATTCTTATCGTGGGGGAAAATTTTTACCGCTATATCGCAAACTATAAGATTTTGCCCATCCTTACTGATGACTTGGCAGAATATACTGAACCACTCCCCTTTAATTGTTACATTTGCTGCGAGCGAAATGTGTAGAGGAGGTGCACTAAAACAAAACCCTGCCCTCTAGTCAGTATTTCATTTTAGTTGGAAATGTGTCACAATACTAAAGTCAGCAGGAACTTCTGGTTCATGAAGACTTCATGGTTTCCACTGCTCCCGCCTTACTGTCCATGATTAACCAGAAACTGCCGCCCCAAAATTGCATCATTGTGAACCAACAAATTTTCCTCTCCACCCTCCATGAACCAGATTAACAGCTTGCCTACTCAACCAGACCTACATTCCTTTTCAGAGAGGGACCAAATGTTATCTGGCACAGGCAAATTTACTGTGTATCTGATTTTAGTAGGCACATTTCCCGAACCATTTATTCAGTTCTCAAAACAAAGACACATTTCTCAAAAAGTTTTACAATGAGTTAAACTATGTTAAACATTAGCAAAACTGATGACACACCAATCAGAATCTCTGCATCCTAACAACGATGAGAGGAAAGAGCTGAATGAATCAACACGGGAATTTATACTTACACATACAGTACATTTACAGTATACAGTACCGTTAATGATTATGGAAATTTCACCACTCTATGTACAGTAAACTGTAGCACATGTACAGCTTCAAACGTGTGACTGTCAAATTTTGATTTGTAACCTTTTTTTTTTCTACAGCAGGCCTGTGCATTTTTGCAGAACTGAGAAATGACTGCCTAGAGATTATAGTCTTGTGTCTGCATACTGTAATGAAATTTGGACAAATGTGCAGAGGATGCTAAATTATTATTATTATTATTGTTCTGGACTGTATTGTGGTATTGTGGCATACCAATTTCATATACAATTCATATACAATACTTTTATAGTGCTTTTTTATCCACTGCAAGATTACTTTACAGTGGTAAAATGACCCCGAGAAGTTAATTGCTGATTTATACATCTGTATCTGTTTTTTGTAATAGTGCTATTGATGTCATGAGTGTTCACTGGCAGTGAACACTGTGAACACTGGCACTAGCATACTTGGTTTGTTTGCGCATTAATAGTTACAGACTTAAAGGGTTTGTTCACCCAGCAATAAAAATTCAGTCATTACTCACCCTCATTTTGTTCCAAACCCATAAGACCTTCACTCATCTTCAGAACACAAATTAAGATATTTTTTATGAAACCGAGAGCTTTCTGAGCCTGTATAGACAGCAACACAACTGCACGTTCATGTCTATGTGGTTTATCCGTTTATTTGTGTCTCCTCATATTTCGCCGGAACTCTACCCAGCAAAAACTCGTCGAAAAGACGACAATGCTAGACAACGTGACAATTTGGTTGAAAAGTGAAAGGTGAAAAGGCGTCTATAAAAAGACGTCCAAATTACGTTTAAATGTGGTTGTAAATTGAAAGTTAAAAAGACGTCTTTTTCAGGCCGAATTTCAACCGTAAATTCATGATTATATTTATCTCATATTCAAAATCCAGTATTCAGTGTCACATGATCCTTTAGAAAACATTTTAATATGATTTGCTGCTCAAGAAACATTTCTGATTATTATCAATGTGGAAAACAGTTGTGCTGCCCAATATTTTTTGTGGAAACCATATTTTCAGTATTCCTAGAATAGAACTTTCAAAGGAGCAGTATTTATTTGAAACTGATTTTTCAAAACAATAATCTTTGAAATACTGAAAATGTTTATAAAACAGAACAATGACCAATTCTAACCACATGAGAACATAAATTTTAAAAAATGCACATTTTGCCATTTATTACTTACCCTCATGTAAGTAATAAATGCATAAGAAACTTTTGTGCAGAATGCAAATAAAGATATAGATAACTAGGGGTGCTCCGACTGATCGGCTATCGATCGGCGGTCTCTAAAAAGTCCGATCTCATAAACCGATCTAAAGCTGATTAGGGCCTGTCGTGACCCAGCAGGCACTGGACGTCTATATAACGTCAGGTTGACGTTGGACATGATGTCAGACAGACGTTGCATTTTGGTTGAGAATGAAAATCGTGTTGACGTCAGTATTTGACGTCAATTTGACGCTGACTTAATGTTGGATTTTGGTTACACAACCTAAAAACAACAAAATATCAACGTCAGCTGACATTGGTATTGGACATCAATTTAACGTTGACATATTAAACGTTGAATTTATATTGAATTTTCGTCAGCCGATGTCGCAACCGAAATTTAACCAAATATCAGCGTCTTATGACTTTGTGTGCCTGCTGGGGAGAGGTTTTGACATGCAGCGGCACCGTCTCAGGCGCTTTTCAGCGCGGGTAAAAGAAGGTAAGGTACAATTCATATTTCTTCATCAAATAACTTATAAAGTAATGTGAAAACCTTATGTGAGCCGTATTTTCACAAACAGCGCGAGTTAATGAACGCGCCCTCTCTCTCTTTCTCTCTCGAAAGTGCGCAAATGGCTTCCACCCAGCTAACACAGTTACGTCGTGACAACGTTACTGGACCGGACCATATTCGTCGCAGCGACGTACCAAATAACGTTCCAGCGACGTAACTTTGTGATTCCCATATTCGTTGTGGCGACGTTATTTCGTACGTCGCTGGAACGTGGTGATTACGTCTCAGCGACCAAACTGGCACGTTGTGAGGACGTGACTCTGAAGGACCAGATTGGTCGCAGCGACGTCCCAAATAACGTACCAGCGACGTAACTTTGTGATTCCCATATTCGTCATGGCGACGTTATTTCGTACGTCGCTGGAACGTGGTGATTACGTCTCAGCGACCAAACTGGCACGTTGCGAGGACGTGACTCTAAAGGACCAGATTGGTCGCAGCGACGTCCCAAATAACGTACCAGCGACGTAACTTTGTGATTCCCATATTCGTCGTGGCGACGTTACAGTGTTACGTTGGTGGGACGTGACAAGTACGTCCTAACGACCAAACTAGTACGTCCTAACAACCAAACTACCACGTTCCATATATTTTACATTTTTACTTCTCACCTTTAGTCTGGTCCAGAGGATGTGCTCCTACCACCTTTAAATCGGTATATAAATGACAAACTCATAAACATTTTCTGCTATAAAAAATAAAACATTTAATTCTAATGTTTTTTAATCACTATAGGATATTTTAGTGAATATATTCAATACATACATGCAAACCATTACAAAAACATTATATTCTAAACATTAAATGAGCAAAAACAGTGCATTTATTTATTAATCAGCATTTATTCAGTGTTATTTCTACAAACACTAAGCAAATACATTTTGAACATTACACCTATTCTTTAACCATGCAAAGTGCTACCAAGTCATGAGCACAGATAATTCAACACATCAATACATAAATCATGTAAATTTTACTGAACTGTTTTAATTTTACTGAAAAGTTTCTCATTATTGATGGGTATAGTTAACGATTTTATCTGTAAAAATTATCAATAATTAATCAATACTCATTGACAACTCCCTATAATCTGGTACAAAAAAGACTGATAAGAAAGGAAACAATTCAGTAGTGACTTCTTTATTACTTTAAGTTAATTTGTTTCCTTTTTAAGATTAATTCTGTGTATGAAACACCTGCTACAAATATCTGATGGTGATGTGCTTCAATACTGCTTCACTATCAAAAGCAAAACCTAAACAATATTGTCATTACCAAAGGACCATAGTACCCAAATACTCTGATGTCAAACATGTTCTTCCTCCTCTTCGCCATCCTGAGCCTGTACTGCCAATATCGTTCTCTGGCACCTGAAAGGGAGGATCACCCTGTTAATGTTGCTAATGTATGTACACAATCAGTCAAATATCTGCAGTCTTTGTGTTTCAATGTTTTTCGACAGAAGTCTATTCAAGTCTATTTAATCAAACTTACAGTACAAAACTGTAATATTGTGAAATATTTAAAATGTTTTCTATTGTTTTTCAAAATACACATTAAAATTTATTTCATTCTTGTGAGGCAAAGCTGAATTTTTCAGTAGCCTTAACTCCAGTCTTCAGTGTCACATGATCATTCTCATATGATTTGATGCTCAAGAAAGATTTCTGAATAATCAATGTTGAAAACAGTTGTGCTACTTAATATTTCTGTGTAAATTGTGTTTTTTCAGAATTATTTTATGAATACAAAAACAAACAAAACAAAACATATTTTTTAATCTTTTGTAACATTACAAATGTATTTACTATCACTTTTGATCAATTAAATGCATCCTTGCTATTAAAGTCTTCCCAAAGAAAAAAAAAAAATCTTAGTGACTCCAACCTTTTGAACTGTAGTGTACACAAAAATTTAGGCAGCACAACTGTTTTCAACCACACCGATAATAATCAGAAATGTTTCTTCAAATCAGCTTATTACAATGATTTTGAACACTTACAACTGGAGTAATGATGTGGAGTAAAATTCAGCTTTGATCACAGAAATGATTTACATTAAGACTAATTTCAAAGTTTGACCAACAGTATACATTACTACATTTAAATGAAAACACATCTTGTAATAAACAATGCACACATTCTCAAAGAACTTACGTTCTGATGATTACTGCCTTCCCTCACAGCTGCCTTCTTCAGTCATTCCCAGACTTCCTCATTTTTCACCTTTCCTTTGAATCTACACAAAAAAATAACAGAGAATTTGGATAAGTCACCCCAGACTTTTTTTGATGGTGGCCACAAACTGTCAAGGTGCCTTTTGAAATCTTAAGTGGTTCTCCAGCTTCTAAAGTAAAGGCAGAATCTGGGGCCTTATTCACAGAGAATTTTATCTTACCACTATGTGTCCTAGCTAGGATATTTAGTTTAAAACCTATTTACAAAACTCTTAAGAGTCTACAATATCTAAAAAGAGGGTTCAGTCAATGCATAGACCAGGGATCCTCAAATCTGGCCCATGAGATCCACTTTCCTGCAGAGTTTAACCCTAATCAAACACATCTGAGCATGCCAATCAATTTCTTCAGGATCATTAGAAAATCACAGGCAGGTGAGTTTGATCACGGTTGGAGCTAAACTCTGCAGTGGACTGTCCATCCTGGGTAAGATTTGAGGAACCCTGGCATAGACTTTCTTTTTTGTTAAATTTCCACACTGAGCATGGGTTGGAGCTCTTAATACTGAACTCTCAAAGTGCACCAGATAGACAAATTTAACTTTAAACTGTACAGTACATTATTTCTTACACAAGACCATGGCCCCAGATCCCCCAGGCAGACCAAGGTCCAGCTATCCTCCATAGTCTCAAAAAAATCCTGTGGGAAACACAGCAAAGTGATTTTGTGTATGATTTAGGCATAGGGCTAGAGTAGGGCTGCACGATAAATTGCATGTAATTATCATGCGCGTATAGTCAGTAAAGCCAATTTCTTTGATTAGTAGTAAATTTCCATCACCTGCATTCAGCTGGAACGGCAATTTATACATGGAGTCGTAAATCACTCACAAGCTTTTCTCTGCAAAATGGAACATATTTTTGATCCCAAGTGATCAATTTTACTGTATGAAAATTTTGGGGGGTATAATGTCACACTTTTACTTTAATTAGCTGATTTACATAAATGAACTATAGTGTTCTGCACATTAATAAAAATAAATAAATAAAAATTATACTAGTGTCTGAATAATTTTTGATTTGACTGTATATCTTTCAGTTATATCTACACTTAGGTTTTGCTTAACACTTACGCCTAAGTTTTCGTTACTTTCACTGTTCATGTTTTGCTCTATGGTACATCATCTTTAATTTATTACCATTAGAGCTGCTCCATTGCAGCAGCTACTGTAATCATGCGTTTTGTTGTAATAATGCAGGGAACTACTTGTTATAAATCTCCTAACAGTGATATTTTCACCAATAAAGTTGTGTATGCTTTATAGTGAATGCCCCTATAAATTTTATATTTCCGAATTAGTTTTGATCCAAATTATGCGTGTGCTAAGTGAGTGAACATCAATAAAGATCACCCAACAGAACTGCGCTCCCCCGCCCCCCTCTCTCTCCCTATCTTTAGATAACTTGTGCATTGTTTTACTTACTTGTTTTTGACATATCTGACAGAACTACAAACTTCTGAGTGATGTCTGTGAGAAAACGATATTAACTCGTCAAGCTCGTACAGTACCTCATACCGGTATGGGTGCACCCCTAATTTTTGATCTGGAAGTGATATCTATCTAGTTATGAGTAAATTGTGAAATCCAACCCTGTGGATTACCTGCCCCTCCTCCTGATTATTTTGTCGTGTGGGTCCAGGAAGGCTGCTTGTATGTCTGGATATCGATGTGCAACTCTTTCAACCATGAGAAATGGAGTTCCAGTGTGTCTTCACATCCAGGGCAACAGAATGGTCAGGCAGGCCTGAAATATAAACATATAAGCCACTAAAATCAATTTAAATCTATAGTTGTGCCTGAGTGTCACTGAAACAATGAGGTTTAGATTTTCACCCAGGATTCGCTGATTCCTATGAAACAGTTTTCGTGATGGATTATCTCTTGATCCTGGATCCTTGCAGCCATTCATTTGGAGATGGTTTGGATGATATGCAGTTATTTCTATAGAGGAAAGAATCAACAATACAAAAACACCAATAGCAGCATTGCTGGTCCAAATCAGTACCTGTTCTCGATAATCATCCCTACTCATAATCATAATAGTTGTCTGCTTGGTGCTGCCCAGACTGTCTCTCCACCTGCTGACAAAAATGTTAGTTTTACAACAATGAATAAAATATTTAGTCTACTAGGTAGTAACAAATGGGCATCTTTTCTAATAAGCAACTTACTGAATCATTGCCTTGTTCATTGGCAGTCAGGACCTAAAGAAAATTAACCACTTATTTATTAAAAGATTTGTTAAAACGAACGTATCAGATCTTATTTGTGAATGAAAGGTAAGTTAACGTTAACTAGCATAAAAAGCAATCATGTAAAAAACACCTTTAACACCAATAGTGAGCAAATGACACAATTTACAGGTCTGTTGCTCGAGGGGAAAATGTGGAAATTATTGTTCCCACATACACTGAAGGTGTTTTCACTAGCATCGGTCTAATTAAACGTTTAAACAGTAGTTTATATTCAAGCTTACAATATGGCTAGCATGAGCAACGTAAAGCGAGAGTGGCAGGCAGTCAAACAAACTATTACGGTTGAAGTTTTAATTTGACAGTGAATACTGTATAGTTTATTGTGTTACATTTCAAACTAAACTAAAAAGAAGAAATGCAATTTTATCTCATGATTTTAGCAGTTAACGTTACCTCAGACCGCGACAAAAGCGAACCAAACAGGAAATTTATTTACGAAATTAATATAGAAAACCTACGAAAATACAAAACACTACTCATCTTACATGATATCTAACGTTATATCAGAAAAAACGATGAATAAAAATAGATTTATAGCGCTTACCTTTTCCTTCGTGTCCGTCTGCTGGAAGTTGACCGTTAAAGTGACGGGCACGCGCACTTACGCAGCACTCAAAAAGTGACGTGCGCTGGTTTAAATGTTCACTTGTCCCATGCCGTTTTTTCTATAAATTTCTTCTGTCATTTACAAGCATAAATTATTGATATTCGCTAACAAACTATTTGGTTTTTGTTTTGTCATTAATTTGATGACAAATATATATCTACATTTTAAATGACGGCATAATTATTATATTTCTATAACAATTCATGCCATCATGCAAAACGCTTGATTAATTCAGTATATTTCCCTTATTATAGGCTATCCAAATGGTATACACCTTAAAAAAAATAGGCCAAATACATGTAGTGCAATAATATGAAAAGTTATCTGCAGACCAGCTGACGACGTCGCTACAACGTTCCCATGCCACTAACTAGCGACGTCTTTTGAGCACGTGCACAGGACGTTTCTGGGACCTTAGCCAAAATTCTGAAAATGGAACGTTACCACGACCTCCTTACGACGTTGTCAAGTAATGTCACGCTGACCAAATGACGACCAACTGACGACGTCCTCACAACATACTGTGTATACTGGGTAGATACCATGGAATCACGTCCTTACAACGTTCCCCATGGGACCAACTAGCAACGTCTGTAGAGGAGGAGCCCACGACGTTTCTGGAACGTCACCAACATTCCAAAGCCTTGAATATCTCTCTATAAATGAATGTCAGTCTTGACGAATAAATATCTAACATTTTAAATTGTAAGCATTTTATATTTATCAATTGTAAATATATTGTAAATAAAATACTGGTAGACCTATACTATAGAGACCAGGGGACCACGTCGCCACAACGTTCCCGATGGGA
Organism: Labeo catla; assembly: GCA_012976165.1. Classification (NCBI taxonomy): domain Eukaryota; kingdom Metazoa; phylum Chordata; class Actinopteri; order Cypriniformes; family Cyprinidae; genus Labeo; species Labeo catla. The sequence goes on from VONZ01002540.1 coordinate 23,499, forward strand.
CTAACTAGCGACGTCTGTTGAGGACGTGCCCACGACGTTTCTGGAACGTTAGCCAATATTCTAAAAAAATGGAACTTTGCCACGACGTCCTCACAACGTCGCCATAAAGTAATGTCGCGCTGACCAAAGGACGACGAACTGACGATGTCGTCACAACGTACTGTGTTTGCTGGGCAATCACCACATCGCGTCTGACTATAAGCGAGCTGCACAGCTGACACAGGAATTGTTACTTGCACAATAGAATCAGTGTCGCATCATCGCTAAAGTTTGTAAACTGCATTTCTTTTTAATTCTTTCCAGTGTTTAACCATTCAGCGCTCGCGCGCTCTCCTGGAGACTGGGCGCTCATGCACACTTAAAGTTCGTTTCCGCACGGAGTCTTTGCTGCACGCGCAGAATTAAAGTGACAGCGCATTGTTTGCGGTAAATATGCTGAAAAGGTATTTTTAATAACAATGTTTGGATTTGAAATCAATATAATGGATAAATGTGTTTGTGGAGATCAGATCTGTGCTGTGTGTAAGCTATTGTTATATATATATATATATCCCTCTCTCAAACAAAAAAATCAGTGGTGATGTTCTTTGATAATGTTAGGCTGATTTTAGCCTTATGCTGGCGCTGGTTTCGAGCAATGAAACTAAATATGTAAATAATTAAATGAATAAGCACGATAATATCATGTATTGGCGATCTCGCAGGCTGACGATAGGACCCAACACTAGCATATTATTTACTCACCCTCCATGCATCCTTGGTGTATATGACTTCCTTCTTTCAGACAAATGCAATCAGAGTTAAATTAAAGGAGTCTACAATGACGAAGCACAAAACAGGTTTGTAACAACTTTCCAAATTTATTAGAAATAAAAACTGAAATGATTCAATTGCATAAGTATTCATGTTTTTCTGGGACACTTGAAATTTAGCTTAGAGGCATTTATGTATCACTTTTAGATGTTACACTTCGACTGAAGTTAACTTGCAGCAAGAAATATTTCATGATATGTGTGATAATAATAATAGACCTTAAATGTACTGTTTATTTTTATTACATTTAAATATGCAAACATATTTAAAAACATACAATACATGAGTTCACTCTACTACATTTATTGTACACATGTGTCTTTGCAGACACTTTTAAATGTCATTAACCCATTTTATTATAATGTTCATTCTATTTCATATGAACGAAGTAATTTAAGTGTCCTGTATTCTGCAGTAATCGGTTTTGGTATTGCATCTCTTCAAGATATCACAGCCTTTCCATTGTATTATACCCATTTATTCACAGAGTACGTGCTGGGTCTTAATTTAGCTCATTCCTGTTCCTTGTGTGCTGGTTTATCTGTTCAGTTTTGTCCCTTCACTTTTTGCCAAAAGTCTATGACCTTTCCTGGTGACCCTGCAATTGCTGTAATGAGTTTGGAAAGGATTTGACTTTCAGGATTATTCATATAGGTCCGAAACTGAGAAGGATCTGGAGGGCCAAAGGGTTTTACACCCAACCGCTTCAGACAATTGCCCACATACGCATCCTCTATGTTAAAGGGCTTAATGGCTTCAGAAACCTCAACTATTTTAGGGGGAAGATCATTGGAGAAAACATATCCCATTCCAAGCACATATGTAGGGTATCTCGGTTCAGGGTACAGCTCCTCTGGGACGTACCATTTTGAGTTTGTGTCTCTGATGACGGGCCGGTTCCACATCAAATATCCCATGATGTAGTTCTCTCTGGGGGTGTTGGGAGCCAATAGGAGGCTCATCAAATTCTCCACGTTTATGTACATGTCAGAATCGACCTTCATACTATAATTCGCTTGAGGGCAACGAGTGGCCAACCAGTCAAAGATCACCATTGTCTTTATGGTCAAGTTGAAGTACGAGTCCACAAAGTTGCTCTGCAGTAAATCTCTGTGTTGTTGACTCTCTTCCTCCAGCCGCTGTTGAGCTTCTGGTCCTCCAGTTAAACCCACCATAAACAGAGTCAGCACTGTTTTTCCCTGGACTGAGCTTTCATTCCCCCATGTGCTCCGGATGGCGTTACGAGCATCAACCTGATGGGGGGCCACAGGAACCATAAAGACCAGGAACGGATTCTGCTTACATTTATCAGGTTCGTCTAATATGAAATGATAGTTCCTCGGATGAGCTACATATCTGTGAATTGAGATGTGTTGTGTCGTAATGGATGTAGTGGGTTTTTCCGTAGTGGTAGTTGTTGGAATAGTTTGTCGTTCAGTTAAAAAACTAACATTTTTTTTGCCCTCAGACAGCACATTATATAATTTAGTTTGATTTACAATGTTATACCAGGTGAGAGACTGCGTGACTCGCATGAGAGATAAATCGTAAAAGTAAACATAAATAGACAATAATACTGTCAATGTGACCAGCACAACAAATCCTGGTTTAATGTGACACATAAAAACTTTCCTTCGAGCTGAACAGCACCTGGGGAAAAAAGAGAAACAGAAAGGTTAAACGACTACATAATCTGACTTGAACTTGTTTTTTACCTTAATGAAAATATGTATCAGAGGCGTTGCCTCCAAGGAGAAAAAAAAATTGTAGTACAAAAATAAAAAAGTGCTAATATTATCATAATATTAATATCATAATATCATAATCATAATATAATATTAAAAAGTGTATAATTCATTTGTTTTTCTAAACAAATATACGTCTTGCGGATATAAATGCAGACTTCAAAGAGGTACACTTTTGTACCTTATTTCCCTGATAGCACACGTACATCTCAGAGACGTCTATTTGACATCTGCATTTACATCTGCAAGATGTATTTTTCTCATCTGCAATGCATCTATCGGACATTTCCTATCAGATGTCAAATAGTCATCTATTAGACGTCTTTAAGATAATTTAGAATGTAGATAAAACTGACATCTTACAGACGTCTGCCAGATGTTTGTACACAGCAGATGCTTTCCAGATCAAGCGATCTTTAACAGACATCTTGCAGACATATGTGTGCTATCTGGGTTATTTTACCCTAGGGGGTGCGTTTTAGTATTTTTAAGGTATTAGTACTTTATATTAATACTTAAAAAGTAGATATTATTACGTAAACTATAAATATTAGTATCTTTCGTAAAGGTACCACCCCAATGAAACATTTTGTATCTTTTATTTTTCTGCTAGTGTAGCTCATGGTGGAAAGTTACTTTTAAAGGGGTCATCGGATGCCCATTTTCCACAAGTTGATATGATTCTTTAGGGTCTTAATGAAAAGTCTCTAATATACTTTGATTAAAAACAACACCCTTTTTACTTTGTCAAAATGAGCTCAGCAAAAATCATCTCATTCTAAGGGGTTGTTCCTTTAAATGCAAATGAGCTCTGCTCACCCCGCCCCTCTCTTCTCTCTGTGGAATGATGCACTTGTTTACTTTAGTCGCATTTAGCTGCATTTAGCCGCGTTTAATCAATCGCTCAATCGGAGATATTCTTGTCAAAGCTTCGGCATGGAAACAAGGAAAGTTACTGGACTGTGACAGCTGGTCTGAGGTAAGAGCTCATCGTGTGAGCGGCCTCTACCGGTGTGACGGCACACCGACAGGCATCTGAGGACGGCTCGATTTGAAAAAGGGGATATTATTTTTACAGATTAATTAAAAACCACTGCATGGATTTTTATCATTATAGGGTAGATTTGTACATGCACTGCCAACACACATTAATGTTCAAACAACATGAAAAAGTGAACTTAGCATCCAATGACCCCTTTAAAAGTAATTCATTACAATATTGTTACTCCATGAACTCTAAAACCTGCTGGGTTAAATACAATCCAGCGCTGGGTAAAATATGGACAAACCCAGCGACTGGGTTATTTTGATACAACATTTAACCTAACCACTGGGTCAAAACAACCCAATCGCTGGGTTTGTCCATATTTTACCCAGTGCTGGGTTGTTTTTAACCCAGCAGTTTTTGGAGTAACTAACTGCATTACTTTTTATGGAAAGTAATGCATTACGTTCACTCTAAAAAAAATGGCAGGTTATTTTTTTTAACCCAAATGCTGGGTTCAGCCTTTTGGGTCATTTCCCTGATAGCACACACACATCTGGGAGATGTCTAATTGATGTCTACATTTACATCTGGAAGACATTTTGTTTTAGAGTGTTTGCTCATCTGCAATACGTCTATTGGACGTTTCCTATCAGATGTCAAATAGATGTCTATTAGATGTCTTTAAGATGTTTGTGATTTAGAAAGTATGTAAAACTGATATCTTACAGACATCTTGCAGACGTATGTGTGCAATCTGGGTTATTGCATTATTTTTTTTAATATTTTTACCCAGGTGCTGGGTAGTTTTCCTGTGCTCTGAAAATGCTGGGTTATTTATTTATTTATTTATTTATTTTTTAACCCAAATGCTGGGTTCAGTCTGTTGGGTAAATTTATTGGGTTATTTTTGAAAAATAACCCAATAAAAATATAAACCCAATAAAAATAACCGGTCATTCTGTGTGTCCTGAGAGAAAACTTCCTGAAAGGTTTGTATTACATTGTATTCCCATCAAATTACTGCCTCTCACATTTTTTGTTTACATGTAAGTCGCAGCTATCGTCTGCTTGGAACGCCAACCTTTTACAAACACAGCATTTACGGGATCTACACTCAAAGCGATCGACGCGCCGACGCCACCACGGAAGTTTTACCTCCCGCCAATAGAGCTCGGGAGTTTACGTCACTGCGCATTGCATTCTGGGTAGTCGCCGCCATGTTATGGGACACGCTAAATAGCGTACAATGACAATAAATACAATTCACTAGAGGAAAAAACAACTGTATTTGCGTTAATATTTTTAAGAGCTGCTTGCACTTGCTTAGAATAAGTGTACTAATATTTGAATCCATTGCGTTCATTCGAGCACTCAGTCGTTTGGCCAGAACACGACACATACACACTCACAGAAATCATACCGCCGCCTTCTATTGTACCACACACAGGACCGAATCAATTTCTCTTTTGCAGTTTTTAATAACTAGGTGGCACTGATATATCTGCCCGATAAAATAAACACACTATAGGTTGATCTCAGCCAGTTGATCTTGTAAGTGAAGCACCGCTCTGCACATTTTGTGTGTGTCTCAGATGTCTGTTCTATTCAAAAGTAAGTGCCCTGCGAACTCGAAATATTCCGCCCTGCTTACAGTTCGAAGACAGTGTATGTGTTCCATTCAACGAACATTAAAGTGTGCAAGACATGAATTTAAATTGCATTTATTTACAGGGGTATATTGTGTCACACGTCTCTAAGTTTCATCTGTGTGTGAAGACGATGCAGGCGGTGGCGTAGCGCAAATCCGAGAATGAATATTCCTAAGTAAACTTAAACTGATTTCCACTGCTCAGGGAGTGGGGAGCAATGAACATTGTTTAGGGACCATGTTAGTTGCAACACAGTTCAGTCATGGACTAGCTGGTTGTCTGAATCAGGTTAAATAAGAAAGCCATGCAATATATGCAGAGCGACAGTATGTGAAGAATGGAATTGATAAACGCTGATGTATTTAATCATATGTCATATCGCCCTAATTTCATTGAGGGATAAAGTTCAATAAGTTTTACTGGACTTAAATTGAACAAATACACGATTTCTTACAAAGAGCTGCTGAACAGTAACGTTTAATTACATGAGTTGCTTTATGAACAAGGACAGTGATCGCAACGTGCCATATCACAAATTAAATCACATTTCCAAACGTGTTATTCATAGCGTGAGCACTTACAAATTCAAGTGGGTCGGAAATTGTAAAACTGTAATAAATAATAAATACAAACGACAAAGCCAGATTTTTAAGTTGTTTATTTTCATTGAGCTGCTTTCGCCATTGTGTTGTTTGACGCTGAAAAGCATAAAATTGCGCTTCATTTTAGATCCGTTCTCCACTCCGGTCATGACAGCAGATACGGCTGGGATACAGATAGGGGTCGCTATGGGGAATGCCATCTCCGTGACCCGTGTCTGAAGCCTACATACAAAAACATCAACAGAGTTGGCCGGCGACAGTTTATGACGTCACTTCCGGCGCGACTCGTTGCTGCCGGTGCGTCACTACCGGTGCGACTACAGTATAAAAGCATACCGGTAGAACATAACATTCTCTTCTTCGTCTTCACTGACCTTTTGTCTGTATCCAAAAGCTTGAATTGAGTGCATGTTCCCTCACCAAAGGTTTTAAGGACGGCTCGCGTGTGACGATGCGTGGTAAGGAGCAAGCGCTCTTTGCTCCCGTGGGAGTTTGTTGCGCTCATTTTATTCTTTGCTTGTCTCTTGCGAGAGGCAAGCGCGCTCTGATACCCGCACCTTTCATACGGGTCTTGGGCTGTGCATGTATGGTGAGAAAAATCGGCTCTCGAGGGAGTTGGATGAGATCGTCGCATTTATTGCTTGTTGTGAGATGCAGACACGTTCTCATACCCGCTTCACGGGGCTCACGGGCTGTGTGTGCAGTAGCGAGCTGCGCATCCAGCTCTGGAGGGAGTTGAATGCGATCGTCACATTCAGTGCTTATTTTTTGCGAGGGACTGGCGTGCTCTCGTAGCTGCTTGCACGAAGCTCGTGGGCTGTGTGTGTGTGGTTAGGAGCAGCCCGTCCAGCTCGCGAGGGAACTGGATGTGCTCATCACGATGCATTCGCAAAGAAGGGAGGTGAGTCTTCTTTATACCTGAATTTGCATGAGTGTGTTCGCCTCTCGGGCATTGACAACGCATTCACGATGGCGGCTCCGTTCCGCCTGATTTAACTCCCGAGGGGGTTGAACATATGCCGCGCGTTGCGGTTGTGGTGTTAATTTTCTGCCAATACTCGGGTGTATGGACAGAAAATAAAAAGGGACCTCCCTAGTATAGCCATCTGAGGATGGTTATAGTTCTGCCATAATTATGTGATTAAGTGCAGCTATCTGAGGCTAGCTGTGTGTTAACTTGTCCCTTCCTGGAAAGCATAGCTGTCTGAGGATAGCAATGTGCTGGCTGGGGCTGTGCGAATGGTCGGATGTGATTGCCAGTTCCACGGTTGGTCATGGGTCTCCGTTACCTGCTGTCAGGTGGGGCTGCGTGTGCTGCACGGTGCCGTGGTTCGCTGGTGGGCTGCGCAGTGTTGCGCGGCTTGTCGGTGGGCTGTGGCTCTGTGTGGTGGGTGCCTCCCTGTCTGGCTCAGCGTGGTGGGGGTTGTGGCTGGTCGCAACACCGGCATTGCTGCCGGGATGCGCGCGGTAGTCGCGTCCGGTTGTTTGCACAGCCCTAGTGCTAGTTAAGACCCTTGTTTGGTATAATAGCAGCTTTCTGGAACCTGCCGAGATGGTGCTGTCTTCCCTTTTTTGGGTTTATAATTTGACAGCCCACTGCTGGTGTTTTTGGCAGTTGCATGACCCCTTTCCTAGAGCCGTCTATCTGGGGATAGCCAAGTGCTAGCTCGGTGATCGCTCCCCTTCCTAGGGTTTTTAAGTAGCGGACTCTTTGAGCTCTTAGCCAGATAAGTGCTGTCTCTCCTGCTTGGGTTGTAAGTAGACAGCCCATTCTTTGTGGTCAGGTCAATCTTGGCTGGTTCCCTTCTGGTAGCCTTCCTAGGTACATTGACTATCTAAAATTCTCCTTTTGTTAACTCTGTGATTGCTCCCCTTCGTAGGGTTTTTAAGCAGTGGTCTCCCTGTGCCCCTGCCTAGATGGTGTTATCTCCCCTGTTAGGGTTATAAGTAGATGACCCACTATGGTGGTCTGGGCAGCTTCACAAGAAGGTCTACCTGGGCTAACTGGTGTCATGCGTGGGAACCACGGTGGGTGAGTACGGTCCCTTATTATGTGTCTAACCATGCTGTATTTCTGGGACCTGTCTCATGTGTTTCCTTTGGTAGGTCCTCTTCGAGCACCCCCCTCTGGTCTTCGACTATGGTTATGGCCTTCTTGTCTGTGGATCTGCCTTCGGCATATCGAAATGGGAAACTTTCAGGTCCCCACTACAGCACTACATCTAGGGCTACGGTCCTGCCTCCAGGTAAACTCTTCGGAAGTCTTTTCTCGCAGGATGCTCCTGGACACCCTTAGATAGACACAGGGGCCTGAGCCACCTGGCTGAGACCCTCTATCTTCGTCCTGCCCTAAGGGGCTTCCTGTTTCAGGGTTTCCACCTATTCATCATGCAGACCTATCCCCATGCCATCCTGGTGATCTAGTGAGTCGCCCCTCCGAGGAGTGGGCTTGACCATGCTAGGTTTCACCAACTTATGAGTCAGAGGCGTTTCTGTGGAAATTCTTCTGGGTGCTCCGAGGAGCTTTGGCTACAATCCTGGCCCTTGTTCTCGAGGTTCTGTGGGCCTTGCTAGAATGGGGCCCATGCTTTCTATCGAGATAGCAAGCTCGTCCCCCCTGGGGGGATCAGGTGTTCCTCCTGTCTCTCGGGAGTAGAAGCCTGTCCCGATTTTTATTAGACTTTTATTAGATTGCGGCTACTGTCCGCTTGGCATAGTATGTTCCCCTCCCTTCGAGGGTTTGCTTTAAGCATTGCCCTATCGGGCAACTGAGGTTCGCCCTTACTGCCTTCCCCTTGGAGCCTTGTTTTATGCCTGCAGTGCTCCCCTCATTCTGAGGGTCTTCCTATTTTACCGTTTCTCAATGGTACGTCTAAAAATCCATTCTTATGGTAAGGCCCACACGAACCTTTGGGCGCTTTCTCAAATCCATGTATGTGGTAAGTGCACACATGAACCTTTGGGCACTTTCCTAAAATCCACGCCGTGGTATGGAATGCACCGGAGTTCTGCGTCCATTCTAAAATCCTTTATGGTAGGGATTCACACACCATTGCCCATACCCTTTCTCGAGTTGGTTAGAACCCCGGCCACCTTGGGTCCCACTCCTTGAGCATCTGCCAGGCTAAAGGAATGGTATTACACGTGCTAGTTCCAGCGCGCTTTTTGAGATAATTCACGCTCAACCTCATGCCCATTTTTTTGAGTTGGTTGTCCCCGGTCACCTTGGGCCCCACTCTATTTGGGCATCATTGAGCAGGGAGTTACCACTTGCGTTCTGTAGTACGGCTCCTGAGGGAACCTTGCAGAGCTGCGGTAGCCCCCTGGGTAACAGGCCAACCTAGGCAATCCCAACCTAGGCATTTGGCTGTATCCCTTTAAAGGAATACCTTCTGTTTCCAAGCTTCTGTTATGTTCTACCAGCATCCTTTTATACTGTAGGCACACCAGTAGTGACGCACCGGCAGCAACGAGTCGCGCCGGAAGTGATGTCATAAGCTGTCGCCGGCCAACTCTGTTGATGTTTTTGTATGTAGGCTTCAGACACGGGTCACGGAGATGGCGTTCCCCATAGTGACCCCTGGAGGATGCAGTGTCTCGTTCCCTTCTCAGGGAACCAGGGTTACATACGTAACCAGAGACGTTTTTCCGTAAGCGCCATCTAGTGTCAGAGAGTGTATTTACAGAGTTACATGTACATTCAGCCTGTGTGCAGTTTTTGTCTGGCCAAAAAATTGGACTGAATTTGCATGTGTAACGGAGTGAAAAGATACGCTAAGTTATTGCATAAATGGGGACAGCGCCATCTGTGTGGTGCGTGATGAAGAGTTATGAAGCATTGCTGTGGGTAAGTTGCACGTTTTTCGCAATCTGAGAATTACCATTTATAAGTGTCCAAAACACACAAATAATTGCTTTGTGACTGTATCTTTCTATGAATGTTGGGACTTTAAGTCGAGTTTGGCGTCGAGTGAGTTGCTCAGTATTTATATATAATGTATTACGAGACTTTTTGATCAATTTGTGTGTTCTCTTGTGCTTTATGTAGAAATGGTTTATTCTCTTACAAAATCAGTTAAACTCTATTCACACACGCTGTCTCCATTGTGCAGATATGTTGCTAAATGTGTTGTTAAATGTTTGTTAAATTGTTTGATTCAAAATGAGTTGCTCAAGTTCTCCACTAGGTGGGGATATTTCCCTACTGTGAGTTTAATTGTATTGCTCTGTATCAAGGTTATTTTCGTAAACTAAAACTAAGACGAAAACGATTCATCAGAAAACATTTTCGTAAACTGAAATAAAATAAAATAACGTCAAAATACATGAAAAACTGAAACGAAACGAAACGAAACTAGCAACAGTTATCGAAAACGAACTGAAATAAAATAATAATTATCAAAAATAAATAATCCTTTTTGTAATTATTCTCAACCTGTGGCTGAAAAATATTTTAACTGTGTGGCGGCCGGTTTAGGGAAATACCTGTAAATGGCGCATCATGCACGTGAGGTTATCTGACCGAGAGACGGAAAGCACAGTCCTCCACGGTTCCTGTTTGGTAAATCAGCAGCCGCAATAGCCTGGTTAACAAAACACCCGACCCCTTATCCGACAGCAGCACTAATTCTGTATCCGACCCGTTTGACAGAGACCGCGATCTGAACTGCACCCGCATTAAAACTAAGCTACTGCATCAGTTTGATTTATTTTCTCACGTAACACAAGCAATCAAACCAATATAGGCCATCCAAGTTGGAGCTTTGAAGAAAAATAGACAAGCAGCGCAACAGGAAAAAAAGAGAACGCGCATCCTTACTGTAAATAAAATCTTTTGCCTTTCTGAACAATCTGCCAGGCTGAACAAATATGCATAAAATACACGCTTATAATTCTTCATAAACGAAAAGAACATATTAAAACATTCCATTTACTGTTAAATGCCATTGTCTCTTCTTGAACTCTGCAGATACGTGGACGTTGGTCCTTTATAGAAGCATTAGAAACGAAACTTATAACATAAAATATATAGCTAGGCTACAGAGAGCGAGCAAGACGCACTCCCTAAGCGGTCATTCATTTCAGCGGCAGCTAATCGAGTATTGAGGCTCTACCATTATTACTGAATTTCTTTAGCCTGAGTTATGATTTATGTGCGTATTTTCGCGGGAAAGTTAACACGACAGTTATAGTATCATGATTGTGTTTAAATAAGATAAAATACATCCAGGCCTAATATAAACAAATTCTTTTGCTATCTAATCAGTCTCAGCATGCTTTAATTTTGTCACTAGACATTTGCATCACTAAGAATTTTTTCTTTGGCCTGCTCTCTGGAAGTAATTACTAAAACTAAAACTGAAACTAAACTCTATAAAAACTAAATGGAAATGTGTTCACAAAATAAAAACAAAACTAAAACGAACAAAATTATTAATGAAACTAAATTTTATTGCAAATTTGAAAACAATATTAAAATAAAACGCATTTAAAAATCCAAAACTATAGTAACCTTGCTCTGTATTTCATTGAGGATCTCCATTCATCTATTTGTGATTTTATATTTAATTGAAAGTGTGTATCAGCTATGTTCAATCTGTTAATATTTATAACTGAAACACTATACGATCACAAAGTTAATAAGAATTTAAGTGACAGAATTAAATTTAATTTTGACTGGTTGATAAAAAACAAGCTTATGTGGGTTATATACATTTAAACAATTTAGATAGGTATCTAGAAATATTTATGAATCAGATAAAATACATATAAACATTTGTTAATCAAATATCATTTTGACTTAATACTTTTCTTTATTTAATGGCTAAAATGTGAGGTTTACTATTTTATGAAACCTTTTCGAAGTTTTATTTGAACATTTCCTATGAGATAAACTGTTGTCATTTAAAATCCAAACATCATAGGTAAAGTTATTGTTTTAGTGTTTATGCAAACAAAAAGTAATTTTAATTAATTTTTGTTTAATGTAAATACAAAAGTTTGGTGAAATGTTTTATGTGTCAGTACTTTTTGAACCAGCACATTTTAACAATACCATGATAATACTGATAACGATGATAATTTAGGTCACTGTAATCGTGATAAGAAATTTTTATATCGTTACATCCTTACTTGCAATGATTACTCTGATAGAAACCGTTTGGTGGAGAGGCGGAGCGCGCGCGAGCCGAATCGCGTTGCCAGTCAAGACAGACGGCGTATTTCCACTACAGCGTAGCGAGTGGAGCGGATCGGAGCGTTTTCCATTCATTCCTATGGAAGTTGAGCGTAAACGCTTTTGAGGTGCATTATGGCATAGAAAGCGGCACGGAGAAAGCGTCGAAAAGGTGGGGCATTCCTGAACTTTATGCAGATCTCGAGCGCAAACGCCGGGCGTCAACCAATCGCTTTGAAAAGCAGATTCTGACCTATGCTTCCGAGTGTTTGCGGAACTGGTAGATTACTAAGATGAAATCACATATCATTGAACAAGTCATGCAAAAGTAAATGCACTTTGCATGCTTTCATTATAGCGTTTAGTTTGCAAACAGGCCTTAAAAGTAGAAGATAAAACTCAAATAGGGTATAAACAGAGGTGTGCTCTGCCCTAAAGTTCACACACCCCAAAGCAGTGGCGTTGTAGCATTGCCGGCGGCACTGAGCGTGGTTTTGACGCGTATTTCCACTACAGCGTAGCGAGCAGAGCGAAGCGGGCGTTTTCAATTCATTCCTATGGAAGCTAAGCGTGAACGCTCTTGAGGTGCATTATGGGATTGAAAGCGGCACGGAGAAACCGCTGAGAGTGGCTGAGAGCCTTGAAAAGGTGGGACAATCCTAAACTTTATGCAGATCTGGAGCGCAAACGCCAAGCGTCAACCAGTCGCTTTGAAAAGTAGATTCTGACGTATGCATCCGAGTGTTTGCGAAACTGGTGGATTACTAAGCTGAAATCACATATCATTGAACAAGTCATGCAGAAGTAAATGCACTTTGCATGCTTTCATTATATGCTAGTGTTTAGTTTGCGATCCGCCATTAAAAGACGAAGATGAAACGCAAACAGGGTGTAAACATTGTTTTCAGAGGCGTGCTTTCCATTAAATTTCACACGCCCCAAAGCAGTGGCGTGGTAGCGTTGCCGGCGGCACTGAGCGTGGATTTGATGCTGTAGTAGAAATATGGCGTTACGCTGTATTTCCACTACAGCGTCAAATCTACGCTCAGTGCCGCCGGCAACGCTACAACGCCACTGCTTTTTTTTTAAATTGCTTTCTATTAGTAGTGAGCGCTCCAACGCTTTCTCCGCGCTGCTTTCAATCCCATAATGCACCCGGTGAGCGTTTACGCTCAGCTTCCATAGGAATGGATTGAAAACGCCCGCTTCACTCTGCACGCTACGCTGTAGTGGAAATACGGCGTTACCGTGTATTTCCACTACAGGGTAGCGTGCAGAGCGAAGTGGGCGTTTTCCATTCTTTCCTATGGAAGCTAAGCGTAAACGCTCACGGGGTGCATTATGGAATTGAAAGCGGCTACCGCTGCCGCTCACAAAAAGATAAAATATGTTTATCTTTGGCGGCGCCTGCCGCAAAGCGCCGTGCCCGTGAAAGCCCGCGGTTTGCCGCTTTCCGCATGTCTCCCGCTTTCCGCATGTCCCCCATTGAAAATGAACTAGACACTCGCGACTGCCGCGTCCCATGTGAAAGGGCCTTAAAGTGCATATTGCAGATTAACCCTTTGAGCGGTACGGTCCCACATATGGGATTCTATTTTCGGTGCCCCTGGGAGTACGGTCCCACATATGGGATTTAGAACGTTCGGTGACGTCACGCAACTGCCAAATTCAAACTGTGTTTTTGCTCGTTGGCTGGCGCTGAGCCAGAGAGAGACGCTTGTTGCGCTTGTCATATAATCACAATTGTGCAGTGTTTTCAACGACTTAACGTTTATTTTAGGTTTCAGACATTTAAATACACATAAGTACTAGTAAAACAATACATTTAGAGTTTGTAAAATACACACGGATGTCTATGGAAGCAGCAATAACAATCCATTTAAGTATAATTTGCCGACGTGTTTGATTCATATCAGATACACATAGTGTAAGTAACGATATAATTCACTCCATTCCTTTCCCAGTTCACCAGCTACTTACTTGCATGTATTTCAGGAGAAACTGGTGATTTTACGTGCTGTAAATCCGGCTGACAGAAGTCTCTGAACAGCAGCGCGAACAAACATGGCGGCGCCCATCTCACGTTATAGATCACGATCCAGATCATTTATAAAGGTTTTAAAACGGCAAAATACACTCACTTACACGTATTCGTGAATCGGAATATCAGATAGTTGAAGACATGGTAAGCAAGTGTGTGAATATTTTGAATAATAAAAGGAAAAACGAAATAAAAGAGATACGTCTGTCATACAGCCCTATAGTGGCTGCGGTGTCAATCATGACGTGTCGCCATGGAAACAATAAAGGGAACGTTCTAAAATAACGGTCGCCTAAAAAAATTCACTCTGGGGGGTCAGATAGAGTATTTTAAACTCACCAGTGAAAGGGTTAAAAATGTTTTACAAATAAATATATATCCTTGTATGAAAATACCATATGAATCATTAATGTAGGATTTGAAAATGTTTTACAAGACCCGAGGGCATAAATTTAGAAGAAAAAGAAGAAAAAGTGATGATTTCCTTGACAGTTCATCAAAAAGCGCTTTTTTAACATCGCGTCATATGAGGTCACGAGAGGGAGTCGTTTGCCGCGGTCTATTGGTTTTCACTAGGAGCGGTCTTGAGTTAGTGTGTTTTTTTGTAGTTATTTTTTTTATTTCAATTGATTATCGTCATGGTAAATTATTGTGTTTTTGGAGGTTGCCCAAACTCCAACCTGTCAGGACATCAAGTCCGCAGGTTTGCTAATATGAAAAAGCACGGCGCTATCTTCCGTGCCTGCGTGCGTTTGTACAGGTAAAGAGACGGCCCTTTACCAATGCATTTGCTTAGAAAAACGTGGTGGTGTGTAGCGTTCAATTTACACCGGAAGATTATTATCCCGGTGTTACGGTTTAACTGGTGACCGTGTTATCTGGTGACCAACTTCCTGGTTCAGGTCCTCCGCACCAGATGTGATGGAACGACAGTGGCAGATTCGCCGATTCTGAAAGCACAAACTGACCTGATACCCACTGAGCAAAAGTACGTCCAAACGACGTCATTTCAACGTCTTTGTCGGACGTTGAAATGACGTCCCCTGAAGAGCCAGAATGAAAGTTTTTACAACGTCTTTTCATGACGTCTTTTGGACGTCCAATATTGACGTTCACAGGACGTCTCTAGAAGGTTAAAATTTAGTTCAGATCTGGTCATTATGGACGTATTTTCAACGTCTTAGAAGGTCAACTGCAGTCTCATTTTGATGTCATTTATACTGTTTCTGGACATAATATATACACTCTTAGGCTGCATTCAAGTAAAAATCATGTTTATTTTATTATAATTTTTTATTTGTACTTGTAAATAAACTTACAGACACAGTGTACAAAAACCATGAAAACACTTAAATTTTAACTTAAAATAAATATTAATTGTAATGAATGAGTAAAAGTACGTCCAAACGACGTCATTTCAACGTCTTTGTCGGTCGTTGAAATGACGTCCCCTGAAGAGCCAGAATGAAAGTTTTTACAACGTCTTTTTATGACGTCTTCTGGACGTCCAATATTGACATTCACAGGACACCTCTAGAAGGTTAAAATTTAGTTTAGATCTGGTCACTGTGGACGTATTTTCAGTGGATAACAACTGTAACAAATAACATACAAAACATACATTATGTTCACCTGTTGGAGCTGAACTGAGGGGGGAAAAAACGTCTAATTCTGACACAAGAGAAGTTTAAAACCTTCTGTACATACTAAAAAAAAAGTTTAGCAGTTTCAGTATCATATTAAATAAGTTTGTGATAGGCTTAATTTAAAATAAATATTGCTTGTAATGAATGGCTCGTTTTGTCGATGCCCATGTTAATGAATCAGAGGGTAAATGTGAACGCAGAAAGAACAACACAAACAATCTTTTCAACCACATTATAATCATTATTGCTGTGTAACAGACATTTAAGTAACAGAAGTACTGGGATTAAAGTTTATAGTTAGGGTATAAACACTTATTTTCTACAGTAGCGATCAAAACGAAACTATCTTGTATGTATAGTAACGCTTATCCTCTTCCGCCAGGAGGTGGCGACAATTGCCCATTTAAAAAAAGTATGTCATTGAATCATTCATTCAGGAAATTTCAATAGTCAAACAAGTCTTAATGAAGTGAGACACTGACTCCCTTCATTAAATGTTTTTATTATTATTATTATTATTTTGTTTAAATGAATATGTTTTTAAAAGTCTTAAGCAGTGAATAGTTTGTCAGAACCACTAGTAAATTGTTATTTTGTTTAGTTTTCCAATCTTTTTTCTCTAGAATCGTGATCTCCAATTTATTAAAAACAAGTGGGATTTACAATTTATCCAGAATCGTGAAGCTCTTGTTTAAATGTTGTTTATTACTGCATATTATTCCATTAAAATGGAAGTTTAATTTCATAAAGTTCAAAATACACCTAAATGTTTTTTGCATTTTGTCTTTTTCAGTTGAATAAAAGACTATTTTCCCTATATTTTAATCATTGAGGATTTCTTAAGAAAAGTTTAAAATTCTCGTCTCGTTCTCGTGAACACAGTCTCATGTCGTCTCGTGGGATAAGTGTCTCATCACACCCCTAATATATATATATATATATATATCTGTTCTGAATGGCAATTAATTTAAATTATTTGGAAAAGTAAATTACATGTTTACATTGTTTATAATGTTTGTTAAGTTTATTAACATTTGTTTTATTTATTATTTTAAAATGTGCCTTATACACCAATGCAACTTATGCATGTTTTTTTCCTGACCTGGTGTAAAGTCTGGAAAATATGTTAAATTAGGCCTATATTGTGCTGTATTATTACACAGTTCATATAAAATAGGGACAATTTGCACCAATAAAACAATTATATTATGTTCATTATACTCCTATCCACATTAACTTTAGCCTTAAACACTGTTATATTTATGAGGGGGTCCTTGGAAAATCTTCTTCCCTGCAAGAGGTCCCTGGCTCCAAAACCCATGTGCTAGTGCACAGGCCTCCATATACAGCAGAGAGTTTGGTGTGGGAGGTGGAACTTCTGTCCAGGTTGACAAAACATCTCATCTCGTCTTCATGAACTGCCCTGAAAACAACATTGAAATATAAACGATTATTATTATTTTAACTACAAATATAGCTTCACAATGCTCATTATGACTTCTTTGGTAAACATATGATCAGAAAAAACTGCCAGACTGATATTTAGTCTTTAGTGAATTTACTGAAAGTCTATTTTACTACAAGAACACACTTAACACAAGATAAAGTTTTGAAAATCTTACATTATTGTGAAGTTACGTGTTTTAGTGACTAATTTAGACAATTAAAAGGGATCAACATAAATTTACCTCAGACTGTAACTTCACTGACCACTTTACTCGCAAATTAACCAACAGGGAGATATAAAAATTACAAAAAGTTGAATTTGAAATCGTCATAACACAGAACAACATACATCTAAAGTGAAATTTAACATTAGATTGACAAAACGACGAATAAAGGTACATTTATATCGCTTACCTTCGGCTTATAGCACCCGTCCGTCTCTCAGATGACCGTTAGAGACCGTTACTGTTTAAATTTCCATATAGCAGCGTTGCGTTGTGAAGGCTGTTCGTTGGTCAAGTTGGGTCCCATCCTCTGTAGGCTTTATAAAGTGTCCTTAACGTAAAGTTAAATAAATTACACGACGGATCTATCGTGGTGGTTATATCTTCAGTCTTTGGTAATACACAATATCAATATCTTCCGTCTTCGCGGCTGCTTGCGCCATCACGTTTACGTCACTACGTTAATGCCCCTCACGCAAGCGCACGTTTAAATATAGATCTATTTATTAAATTAAATTTAAATGTATTTATTAAATATATTATTATTATTAAAATATATAATAAACAATAATATTGTGTTAATATTCTGTATTATTATTCAATATTTAAATATATTTATCTATTATATTTAAATCTCTTTACATCTATTTAACTTAAACTTTAACTTAACTTAATCACACACACATAGATGTAAGCGGCTGTTTCTTTCAATGTCCTAGTGAAAAATACTACACATAAAAAAAAATAATAATAATATTAATAATATTAATAAAATAATTAAATGGCCGCATTATGTTAATGACATGATGTTTTTATACAAATATTACACTGTTTTAACACGTAAATGTTTTATAAAAATGATATTTACATTTTTTTTTTAAGTCAGAACTTTGTCATGTTTAATTGTATAAAAAGTTCTTAAGTCGATTTCCTGAACCTGTTCTGCACGTTATACAGACGTCCAGGAAAACCCCTTAATAGACGTTCAAATTTTGAACTGCATATCTACGTCCAAGGGACGTCGTAGTCCGACGTCCAGATACTGTACTGGATTTGCACGTCGTGTAGAAGTACAAATATGGTCCTGGACCGACCGACGCAATATAGACGTGATCTGCACGTCGGGTGGACGTCTCATGTTTGTTGGGTATTAAGCTGTCTAATAAACGCACACTTGCTCATTACATGATTTTGGTATTCTTGTAAAGATTACAAATTATTGGTATGATGGCTCGTAGCGGCGGAAATAAAAAAACAAAAACAAAAACAAAAGTTTGTTTGGCACGGGTTTCGAACATGCACAAAACACAACCGCACTGTGAGACGACAGTAACAAATGCATTGAGCTATCGAACTGCGCTGAGTCAGCTGCGGATTTCGAGATTCAAGTAGGATTTTACTCTCGGCATATATCCCAATGTAACACGTTAAGTGCAGCATTAATTTGCAGCTTTTCGACTACAGAAAAGGCTATTATATTTATATACTGTTATAATCGAATAAAATACCACCTATTGAACGCAAATAACAAGTTAACACGTTTATAAAGGAACATTTCTAAGCAGCGTTTCAACTAGAATTTCACGTATATGTCATTCACTAGATTCAAGAAATCAAATCACAAGTCTCCGCTGTATTTCTGCGAGAAAAGCGGCAAAACAACGTGGAAATAACGTCAATCATCAGCTAGTCTCTGAAGAAAATGTACCATGTTTTTACTATAGTAAATACAATTTAACGATAGCGTTTGTAATTGAACCACAGTAGCCACAAATTTACAGTTGTCTGAGACTCCGTTGAAGGCACTTTAACATCATAAACCATACAATGTAATATACTTTTGCTTTAATATTAGTTTTCATAACAAGTAAACACAGGTCACAAGTTAACACGGGCATATTTTCTTGATTCAGCCAGTCGTATAATCATGCCGAGAGTAAAATCCTACTTGAATCTCGAAATCCACAGCTGAGTCAGCGCAGTTCGATAGCTCAATGCATTTGTTATTGTCGTCTCGCAGTGCGGTTGTATATTGTGCATGTTCGAAACCCGTGCCAAACGAGCTTTTGTTTTTGTTTTTGTTTTTTTATTTCCGCCGCTACGAGCCATCATACCAATAATTTATAATCTTTACAAGAATACCAAAATCATGTAATGAGCAAGTGTGCGTTTATTAGACAGCTTAATATCAGGTCAGTTTGTGCTTTCAGAATCGGCGAATCTGCCACTGTCGTTCCATCACATCTGGTGCGGAGGACCTGAACCAGGAAGTTGGTCACCAGATAACACGGTCACCAGTTAAACCGTAACACCGGCGATATGATGGAGTTCAACATGGGATGCCGAAGCAGGCTCAGAGCTGGTGCGGTTCCTTCGGTGCACACAGCGCCTTCATCGTGTCCGCCGTCAGCCTGTGGTTCGCCCGGATCCGTCAGAGATGCAGCTCGACGAAAACGTGAACTGTGCACCATAAGTCTTGTTTTTATTCATTTTTTTTTTTATTTATTTTTTATATAACATTTAATAACTACCAAATCGGTGAACATAATTATGTAATGATGAGATGCAACGAGATGTGTATAAGTTGTTCTAAAGCACCGCTGCTAGCTTGTAAGCATTAGCAATATAATAAAACCGTGTAAAAACGTTACCAATTGAGAAGGCATAACTGGTAAGTTAACCTCAGTTTGTTTATATTGTAACCATCAGGACTAGTTACTGCTTAGTGACATTGTTTGCACAGCTAATTGGTAATTTATTCTCATGTGGTGTGTTTATAAGGCTTTGGGAGACATTGCAAGACACGAGAGTTTGCGAAGATCTGAAGCAGTGGAGGCCAGCTGTTATTAACCACCTCTACTGGACTGCAGCTTCCACTCCTAATGGAGATGCAAATGTGATGGAGGCCAAGTGGAAAAACCAATGGATGATAGTGGAACACTGCAGGTCACCAAAGGCTCTACAAGAACGCAGTACTGTCTTGTCTTCCACTACACCTGCTCCCTGTTCCAGATCCCTCCAGAGGATCAACAAGATGAAGCTGTTGGCGTGTATCTAGCTGTGTGTGTGTGTGTGTGTGTGTGTGTGTATATATATATATATATATGTAAGAAAGATTTTTGTATGGCTGTATGATTTCCGAGGAATTCAGAATGAATTTGAATGAATGAATTAAAAGCCGGTCATTACACTTAAAACAATTTGCGATTTACAGACTAGTATCTGTAAATATTATGCCGCAAAATACCATTTAAAAATGAATCCTGAATGTTCTGCGTGTCTTATTATGAATGAATGGTGCAGACGCAGGCGTGGTTTCCTTTACTACACACAAGCGCGCGTCATGCTCGCGGTGATTTCAGCGTCTGCCATAAAAAATGCAAGAACAACATCTCCAGAATTGCTCTGATAGTACTTCGTGAGCAGTTCACTGTTTCATTTGAGTAAACCAGGTTTTAATCACAGAAATGTAAAGGTATTTACGGAAACCGTCAAAATAAAAGTTCGGTTTAGCTTGTATAAAGATTGTGGCAGAAATATATTTCTATCATTCAGTAGAATGTATACACCTACCGTAATACTACTACTCACTACTGTTGAAAAATTAATAAAACTTTGTTACACAATATTTCCTTCATCTTTAAAATTGTATTAGTACATCCCCTTTATTTGCCAAAAATAAAATGTAATTTTCATGAATTAAAAGATAAATTAATATTTTATGCCTTTATTTCATAACCAGAAAAATTTAAATACACAACAGAGAAGGCTGTTGTAGAAATAAATAAAAGTTGTTTCATGCATTTAAATAAATAGACATGGTAAAACAAATCTAACAATGAAAAAATAAGGGGAGAAATATGTTAGGGCCCACTTCATAGGGCCCTAAACATAACTTAACTTTTAATAAATTGGAGTTAAATTGTATAAGTTTCATTGTTTTATTTAATTAGACATGTTTTTTTTTTATTAATAAAATTACATTTACCCATTAAAAAGTCCAGAAAAATTTAAACTGAAAAAAAAAAAACAGAATTTAGAAATTTAGAAGTTAAAATTTGTGATAATACTTTGATATGTTTGCTATTTGCAGTGATTAATATTTACTATTTTTTCATAGTGTAACAATGTTGTTTTGTGCCACTGCTTTGGCAAAGTATCAGTCAAATGAACTAAAATCGAAAGCACAATATGACTTTGCTCACAAGATGAGTTCATGATCCAATGTTTTCAGAGTATCAGAAGAGGGGTGAGTCAGGTCATCAACCTTTTTTCTTTGTTCAATTTGCACAATGAACATGGGTTAACTTATAGCTCATATTTCTGAACTCTTAAAGTGCACCAGATTAATGAATTTAACTTTAAAATATATCAAATTTTCTCCTGGGGGGCATGCCCCCCGGACCTCCCTAGAAGGATCCAGGTTCACCCACCTGTGTCTAACAAAAGCTTGCGATGTGAGCTCCCATCCACCACTACTAGCCCCTGATGTTTTCAAATCCTAGAAACGCCCCTGTATATATATATATATATATATATATATATATATATATAAAATTTTATAAAGTGTACTCATGACTGATACAACACATGAAGGTAAGGGTTTCCCACACAAGAATATAATGAAGCAGAAAGGTGTTTATCTCCCTCAGAAACCGCTATATCACGTAACGTTAGTGTTGGATATTAACGAGTTTGACGTGCTTGATTAACGATTATTAGTTTCTGTTACGGGTAAGTAGTATCAGTACTCGTATATGACCAATATTAGCTTTGCTTTAGCCTGATTACATATCGTCTGCTAACGTGTGTAACGTTATATCTAACACTGGTTTCTCACCAAAACATCTTCCCTGTTCTTCTTACACCACAACTCAATTCGTCTCATCTGACCGTTGTTCTGTCTAATCCTGGCCTCTCCCTGCTCTCTTGGCCACATAGCAGGCTCATAATTGTATGTGTGATCCGTCATAGGAGTGTAAATAAACATTTCAAATGTCCTCCGCGTCCGAACGATCATTGCGATCCATTGTTTTTCTGTTGTTTACATTGACCGCACTCCCTCTCGTTACGTCACAAAAATGACTCCAGAAGTCTTAATATCGTATTTTAAAGTATAGTTTCGAGAAAATCTAGTTCCTACATTATTTTTCTATACATCAACTCACTGGGTTCGCTAACCTGCAATATGCACTTTAACTGATCCATAATTTATTAGAGATTCATTATCGAATGGTGATCCATCAATTGCTGCTTAAAACTAAAGTAACGAGTCTGATTTGAAAATGTAAGAAGTGTAAAGTACAGATATTTGTGTGAAAATGTAAGGAGTAAAAGTAAAAAGTAGTGAGAAAAATAAATAGTAAAGTACTAATATCAGAGTACAGTAACAAAGTATATGAAGTATTGAGATACTTCCTATCTCTGGTATGGATCATCCTATGAAAATCACAGTTTAAACAGAATATAATAAAAAAAAAAAGGGCTGAACGTACCTCTTCAGTATGCATTCCATTGCCATTACAGTGTTTTGGACTGTTTATCTAAAGGAACCAAAGAAAGAAAAGTCAGTGGTTTTACCCTGCCATACTTTCTCATAACAATTTAACTGGGGCTACAGTGGGCTACAGCGTGAAAACTACGAGGAACTAAGCGAAAGACACATGAGGAAGATGTTCTACCTCTGTATACATATACAGTATCTTAAATATCAATTGGCAACTGACAGTAAACTAAAAGACAAAAATAAAATGAGATTAAATGTCTAATCATGGCGGTACCCACCACTGAGGTTTTCTGAGGTGCCTGTAACTTTAGTGCATGATATTGCACAATGCCAAGATACATTTTTTTCTCATGAGCTGCTCTCATAAATGTCCAGATGTAAAGATGAGTTAAGTAGGCAGACTTCCTGTTCACACCGCATTTTCTTGCTCAAAGAAAATACGGTGTGAACAGGAAGTCTGTCTACTTTTCTTGCTCAAAGCTTTAGCTGACGTTCACAAATTATGACACAAGATGTAAACAGTAGATTGTGTGTGTGTTTTTTTTTTAAACATATTTTAACATATGATCATGTTAAAAAATTGAGAGTAGCCCTGAGAGTAGGGGTGGGCGGTATGACCAAAATCTTATATTAATTTTATTTCACAGTAACAATTTATATCACAATATAGATATTTTTTGGCTTTGAATAAGGTCTTTATGATATCAAAATTAATGATACCATAGAATTTCATAATTCTTGTCACCAGT